>JAQQZT010000019.1:11333988-11345074 GCA_030068275.1 Clarias platycephalus | reverse complement strand
AGAAAAATGTGTCTAGATAATAATGAGATGAATGAATGATGAATGAAATGTCTCTGATGAGCAAGCCAAGGGTGATGCCGACGTTGTCTCAAAAGTACTGTATGTTTGAGACAACTTCAACAAATATCATGAGATCGCCACGAAGCACTGAAAACCCTGCTTTTATTTCCAACAACCTATCTTTGTAAAATGGGGTTGTCTGCAGTAACAGCAACAAAAATGAACTTATAAAGCAGACTCGACATAAATAATACACTTAGAGTGTATTGTCATAATAATAATGTTCCAATAGCCGACTGTTAAGAAATTTAATGATGTTCCACTGAGCCCTTAATAAATGATAATTAAACTGTACTATCACTACCGACATAAAGTTAATTTAAAACTAGTGACTATTACGAACTATTATGGAGGTGTTAACAATATGATAGTGACCTTATATTGTCCCTTTTTAGTTTTTTTTTGTGATTTGAGTAAATTATGACTGAAATAAAGTTGCTCACATCGGCACACACTTTCACTTTGCAAAAGGCAGCATTTATTTATCGAGTATATATTTGTGTTCTTGTTTTTTAAAGGTACTATTATTGATTTTATATTTTGTCGGCTTTGCAAAAGTTGGCACTCTTTATGACGTAAATAAAGCCGTTGATATCGCGCGCCGATGTGAGCTGCTTTATTAATACACATTTACAGCTGCATGAAGACATCAAGTACACACAAAAGCTGCACACTATTGCATCTGCTGTTACAGTAAACAGTGGAGGCAGTAATATAGTATGATACAAAGTTTTTACACTGACAATAACATATTTGCATTGAGTTTGATAATGTAGCACTTTTTATATTCATAAGACACTCAAAGACTAATAAACATGATTAAGAGAAAACCGTGCACGTGAGACAGAGAGAGAGTTTCACAATCATGCATGCAGAACAATCCACTTTATATTCCGGATTTCTATTTTTCATTTTCTTTCCTTTTCTCTTTCTTTTGTATCAATAATGATTCTTCTTTGACTGTAATTTCTCCATTCGTTATTATTATTGGCAGTAGTAGTAATAGTCCTGTGATTCAATAATTCAGTAGTAGTAATATTGCTGTGATTATTATTATTATTATTATTATTATTATTATTGCCTTTTGTTTTCCTTCTTCAGTAGTTTTCATCCCTAGTGTCACTTTATGTTTGACTGCACAGGTAATTGTGTGTATATATTTTTAATCTGTTTATTTCTGTTTTTATTTTGTGACTTAATTCTGAGCTTTGGTAGTATGAGTGTATACAGGAGCCGTCATACATTACTCATAATATTGCGTGTGTTTTGTAGGCTTCTCTCTTAATTAAGTGAATGTTGCTGTGAATATACGTAGTGATGCACTGTTTTGTGTATGATGTAATGTTAAAATGATATTGTAATTTTTTCTGTCCTAATTCGATATACAGAAGCTGATCCATGCAGGGTAATGTAGGTGTGTGTGGGGGTGGGGGTATTCCATATAGAAATAAAAATTTTATATGGTAAATTTATTATCTGACTTTATTATTAATTAACAGAAATTATCAAACGACAGACATTTTAGATTTAAATAATTTTATTGTGCATCGGACTTTAATATGTAAGCCAAAATTTATGCAGCTCCAATTTTCCCCCCTGACATTAACGTGCTGACGAACACATCAGAATTCATACCAAGCCCAAAAGAGGCTATAAGCAGCAGTTACCATCCTTGACAGAGCTCTCCAGTGGTCGTAACAAATTTGCCATATTGCATAAAATTGGTCTTTAGTGCAAAAAAGGTTGGAGATCACTGTTTTAAAGACAAGCAGAGTCCTCCATGCTTTAATGTCACCACTACACAACTATGATTGCTTCTACTAAATGTTAATATGAAAAAATGTCAATGCTACAGCTGTTTTTATCTGAGAGTTTATATAAGAATATAACAGGCCCTGTCTACTCTCTCCCCTGTTGATCAGCCATGCAATAATCAGCATCTGTCAGCTCACACATTCAGAACCAGGCATTTAGATCTGTCTTCCAAGTGTGTGCAGCTGTTCTGTAATGTACTGAATGAGCTGCAGTTTAAAAAATAGGGTGGCTGGCTCATGGCTCTCAGATGTTTTCCCCAGATTTTTACTGGGGGGAAAATCGCAACTACAATATTTAAAGAAGAAACAAAACTGAATGATATATCCTAGTTTAAGAATTTAATCCATTTTTGACAATTATTTTTAATATATTAAAAGTGTTTATACGTATATTTATATGTGTACTGTATATAAATTCAAAACTAAGATTTATGAATGCCATTTTATTTAACATCTGTTTTTTTTTTTTTTATGTTAACCATATTTTATTTCAAGGGTCATACTAGAAATTATCATCATACTAGATAATTTAGTAATTATCATAATGGGAGTAGGTTATTGTGACATAGTAATCTAAATAGTCATGTAAAACATGTAAGAATATCACAGCAGCTAAAACACCCACAGTTTCCCCTATTTATATTTAGGGGCTAAGCACTGAAGCACAGCAACCTGTATTACCTACAAACTTTTTTCCAATGCTACACTTATTTCTTTAAGACCTGTGTGTGCGAGAAAAAAATCAGTCAATCAGATTTTTTCTCTGCTATGTGGTTACTGAACACCAGAGGTTTCTCTGAGGCTATCCCTGAGGCCCTGCTGAACTGCACTGTAACTGAATGAAGACACAAATTAAGATTTATTGCATCATAAGAAGGAGTATTCTTTCACTGGGTTTATTAAGCATCTTATAGGAGTTATTTCTGATACTACGATCGCAATGCAATTGACAAAAGAGTTTTTGTAGTTAGTTGTAAGATTATTCTTTTTGCTAGTTTGCTAATAGTAGATGGTAGAAAGATGGAAATCTGTGGAACTTTTTAAGGTTTATTAACCTTTACAGTATGTTGAAAAGATTCCCGAAGATCAACAAATTCTAAAATAAAAGGATTTACCAATTTATTTTTGGAATTTCTTTCCAAAAACGTTTATTGCCAAATAAATGTTTGTTACTAAATTAATGTTAAAAATAAAAAACAGATGTATGTTATATTCTCCTCTCCGCACATGTTGGAGACCTGCCCCTGTGCTTAGTGCTCCGTTCACATGCAAGCCTTGCGTAAACGACTCTATACAGATGTACAGTAAAAGCTAATTGATTCGTTGTTTGGGGAAGTGATGTGCTGATGCATACCCATGTTCGACAGAACAGGAAAGGCTTGAATGAAGAAACAAAAAAAATTCAATATTTTCACACGAATATTCTTACTGTATATGCAAGTGAGAATCTTTCCCCTAGAAGATGTCTCGTCACATGAATCCATACAAAGCGCTTCAGTTTTGTTAAAAATAGTAATCATCATGCTTTTTGCTGTTTATGTCCAGCGTTGAATAATTATTTGACCACGAATGGCTGGAATGTGGGTGTCAATTTTTGACTGAACTAAAGTTGATTAACGTTGCTGCACACTTTTACTTTCCAAAAGGCAGCGTTTATTTATAGAGTATATATTTGTGTTATGTTATTTTTCTGGGGTACTGATTTTCCATTTCGTCTGCTTTGCAAAAGTTGCCCCCTGTGATCTGAGTATATTATGGATGAAACAAAGCTGCTCATATCAAAACATCAAAGTGGAGATGAAAATGTGCGTGGTGATATGAACAGCTTTATTTCTATATCAGTATCCAGGAAAAATAACAAAGTACAAACTTATGCTCACTAAATAAACGCTGCCTTTTATGAAGTGAAACTTTCACTTTGCAGAGTTTTGATCACAAGGCTGATGAAAGCATGGACCAATATGAGTAGATTTACTATAAAAATTGCAGACATAATCCCCCAGAAATACAAACATAAGTATATACTCACTAAATAAATTCTGACTTTGCAATGCTGCACGAAACACACTCCAATGTAAGCCGCTTTATTATGTCATAATATGTTGTAACATATTTTTGCTGTGTAGTTTTTTTGTGCATAAGAATTGCATTTCAATTACTGTTTCAGAAACTATGCTTTATTTTTGGTTTCTCTCCCTAATTCCCTGTGGGGAATCTGAGTGCATACTGTAGGTGTGAACAGCCAGGTTAACACCGGAGACAGGTGTCAATAGGTCTTACATATTCATAAAAAGGTGTGGATTATTTAGTGAAACAGAGGATCTGCTGAAAAAAGTTATGCACATCAGGCACTTATAAAATAAAAATAAAATAAAAGGTCTTTCTGACTGTAATACGTGAATTGTTTTTGTTATGGCCACACACCTAAGACTTTCATGAACTCAGTTCTGCGTTCAAGGACTGAGGTCCGTCATGATCTTCTTCCTGGCCTTGGTCCATCACCGCTTGTTGAAGATTGACTGCAGGTCAGGGAGCTTGGTGCGGATGATGCGCTCAGCTGATCACACTACCCTCTGTAGAGCTCGTCTGTCCTGCATGGTGCTGTTCCCAAACCAGGTTACAATGTTTCCTGTCAGGATGCTCTCTATGGTGCAGGAGTTCCTAAGCACCTTAGAGGGCAGTCTGAAGTCTCTTAAGCATCTGAGATGCCTTTTGCAGAACGGTGTTGATGTAACAGGACCATGACAGGTCCTGCGTGATGTAAACACCAAGGTATCGGAAGCTGACCACTCTCTCCACTGGGCTCTCATTGATGACAGGGGTCTGGTAGTTCCTCTCCTGCTTTGTACTGGAGTCTACTATCAGCTCCTTTGTCTTGCTGACGTTCAGGAGGAGGTTGTTCCTCTGGCACCAGTTCTCCAGATTCCTAATCTCCTTCAGGTAGGCCGTCTCACTGTTGTCAGAGATCAATCCCACCACAACGATGTCGTCAGCAAGGTTGATGATGGAGTTGTGGTAGTGGAGTTGGTAGTGGCCAAGCAGTCATAGGTGTACAATGAGTACAGCAGGGGGTTCAGAACACAACCCTGGGGGTCTCCAGTACTGAGGGTAAGGGTGGCTGAGATATGTCTGCCCATCCTTACTAGAGTCACTCTTTTGGAGCTGTGACTGTAGTTTCCTCCCATAGCCCTGTTCACCCTGATGCAGCCTTGTACAAGTCCTTGTCACCCGATGTCACAGTTTTCAATTCAAATTTAATTCAGTTTTATTTGTATAGCACTTATAACAATTGTCACTGTCGCAAAGCCGCTTTACACAATCTAAAGAAATTATGAAAGTCTGTATGAAATGTGAATGTGTACTGTATGAATCAAAATGATTAGATTGTCCGTGATGAGCAAGCAGGGGGCGACGTTTGTAAGGAAAAACTCCCTGAAATGGCAATAGGAAGAAACCTGAAGAGGAAGCAGATTCAACAGGGAACCCATCCTCATTTGGGTGGTTACAGATAGCGGGAATTGATCTGCAGTATCATCCGTTAGTTTCCCAATGAGTACCACAAACACTTATGTAAACAAATTGATGTCATCAGAGCTGTGCTGGAACATGTCCCAGTCTACATCATCGAGTGTGTCCTGTAGAGCGGCCACCGATTGGCCTGTCCAGCGTGCAACCTCCCTCTGAGCTGGAACTTCCTGCTTGAGCCTTTGTTAATATTTTGCCAGGAGGAAGATGGCGGCGTGGTCGGATTTCCCAAACAGGGGAAGAGATTGTGCCTTGTTTCAGCGTCTTCGATTGTTGTATAACAATGATCCAGTGTCCCTTCGTCTCTGGTCGGACAGGTGATGTGCTGATAAAAGTTCGCTGTCCCGGTGTTGTGTCTGGTGCTGTGTGAGTGGCTCATAAAGCTTGCATAAGGCAAGTCCATGTCCGTGTCCACTGTAGGTGGAATATAAACAGTGCTGATAATGACCGATGTAAACTCCCGAGGAACGTTAAAAGGATGACATTTGATAGTCAGTAATTCCAGGTTGGGTGTGCAGGAGCGTGTAAGAGGAACAATGCTCGCGATGTTGCACCAGCTGCCGTTCACCATTAAGCACACGCCGCCTCCACTTGACTTTCCTGAGTCCTGTGTCCTGTCCATACAGTGGACCAAGAAGAACTTAGCCGGCTGGATGGCGTGGTCCGGCACCACTGGGTTCAGCCATGTCTCAGTGAAGATGAGGAGATTGCAGTCCTGAATGTCTCTCTGGAACTTTACCCTGGCCCTGAGGTCATCGAGCTTGTTTTTCAGTGACTGGACGTTGGCGGGCAGGATGCTAGGCAGAGGTGTGCGGTGTGTGCAGGCTCTCATCCTGTTCCTGATGCTGACTCATTTCCCCCGGGACTGCCACTTCGGGTCGCGTACTTTGTTCGCCCTCAGGTTATCACCGGGATTTAAAATGTTGAATTTTGAGCACATTGTAAACCAAAAGAAATTAGTATCTCTATTGTACCTAATGTACTCAAGAGTCGGAGCGGTAGCCGACCTCACCGGCGCCATCTTAGATTAAAATGAATGCTCTTAATAATGTGACCAATACCAGTGGTGCTTCAACAACTGCAAAATTGGCACAACATTTTTACAAGCCAAAAATTACTGCTGGGAAGTTTACCACACTACACGGTTAACACACAAGAAGTGGCACATCCGTAAATAGTGTAATATGATACACAGATTTATTATTTCGCACCTTTATTTATTTAATTATTTATCAGTAAACACAAGTGGACTTTTTTTATTTTATATTTATTATTATTTAAATTCATATATGTCTGTTATGCACCCAATAAAACACAGCACACACAGTACAATGTAGCCATCTGTGTTTGTACAAAGTAAAATATAGACAATTTAACATATGCAGTACATTAACATGTCAAATGAGTCATAACTCTGTATGCCCTTTCGAACACTTTGTACATGTCTGAGTCAGCATAGAATCCATGAAAATACCTACACACATACAGTATACAGACAAACATTACATTTACTGTCCTTATGTGGAACCTTTCTTCTGCAATTATTCATTTAGCTAGTTAATGCTATACCTACAGTATACTTAAATCTGATCATAACTCTAAACTCTCATAAATATACAATCAGACCAATAATATAAATAAATACTTTAGACTAAAGTTAAGATAATATCAGGTAACCAAGCCACACTTTGAGATTCTAGCCCCCAACTGCACAGTGTTAGTGTATAATTTCAATGCTATCAAATTGCTGGGTAAGAGAATTCATGCCGCTCTGAAAGGATTCATTTAAAACCACATTTTTTGTAATCCGTTCTGCAGTGGGCAGTGCCTCTGCTGGAGTTCTGTCACACACAGATGGTAGGAATCATTGCATGATGCATTCTAATATGCAGCAATATTTGGTTATATAACACATGCCTGTATATTTCAGTAGTAATAGTAGATATAATAAAAGTTCAATGTAGTACACACCATTTACAGAGAAACTGGAAGTTTTAGTTTAGGATTTGGAATCTATTTAAATTTATATTAAATAATGCACCACTATAACTAGCCTCTACCCTAACACATGCATGTATACACACATACCAAACATTTCAGTTTTGAACAATTTTAAAACAGTTTAATCTAATCAAACTAATTTATTCTACTGCCTTTTCCTATATCATCTTGGCTAGACCCACTGGTACAGATTATATCACTGTCACTATGGTAACTTCCACAAGAGCCAAAACCTAAATTCTTTAGAGAGCTTTATAAATAACACATAGTACATATTCTATAATAAATGCTGGTAAAATATTCACATAACACTACATAAACATCTTTTTTTAATTTCTAACCATTAAAACAAATTATGTCCACTCTGAAGTAAATTTAGCCATGTTTCTATAACAAATTTTAGCAAATCAAGCATATATGATATCAATATTGTGATAAATGGTGCCCTAATATATTTTTGCAAGAGTATGGTGGGAACCGTGAATATTTATGTAATGTTTTGCAGTTAGGTAGAGAGATAAATGGATAAATGGATAGATATTAAACATTTTTGTAAATAAAGTATAAACATATTTTAATTCATATTATAGTTACAGAATTTATTGGGTTAAAATATGACAGCAATACTTTGGGATTTGTGCGTTTTCCTTCTCATTAGTTGTGTCATTTAAATTACAACAGTTTTTATTATATGAGGTTAAAACATGCTGCTTTTTATTTTACATTTGCAACAAGGACAACAACAACAATAATTATTATTATATCAGTTATTATTAGTAATAATAATAATTATTATTATTATGATTATTATTATTACATTGTAATTAATTTATTTGGCTTCCCACTTTTTTGACACTCAGCCTATAAAGGAAAATGTAAAGCTTCTGTTAAGCAAAATAATGTTATGCACATCAGAATATGGTCTACTGTCATTGTTTTCTGTATGTCCAAGTACCTAAAAACATAATCAAAATGCCCACCGATAATACAGTTAACCCTGATAGCTTTAGGGGGCAAGACAAAAGTCGAGATCATGGGGGAAAAAAAGAGAAATGGAAGAATAGTGGGTAAGAGCATCTTGCCTGTGTGCCTGTTTCAGATTGTGAAATCCCCCTGGGTTAAATGCATCTCTGCATGTATGCTAGGAAATTTAACAGTCTCTCTCTCTCTCTCTCTCTCTCTCTCACTTGCTCACTCGCTCCTGCATGCCTGTGTGCATGCTTCCATGATTCAGTGTCTAAAAAGCGTACATCCAATTACCCAGAGAGCTGAATGAAAGCACCACTCCCTTTACCTGCTCATGCTTCCTTTACTCCAACCTCTGTAACATGCTGAAGTTTGTGCTTCTTTCCTGGTTTATTGCAAACCAACATGCCATGTCAGTCTGTATGTTCAGAACTACCTCGAATAGAATGTTCATATGTAACCCCTCATTCTCTACCACATGGTGTATAATGCTCCCTCATTTTTCCACATTTTTAAACTGAAAAACAGCAAACAAAACAATGTATTTCAATCTGCAGCTGCATGCATGTGTGTGTGTGTGTGTACATGAGAGAGAGAGAGAGAGAGAGAGAGAGAGAGAGAGAGAGAGAGAGAGAGAGAGAGGATGAAATGAGGATGCTCTTACTGACCTGCTCTTGTGGCAAATGGCACAGACATAGCCATTCTCATGTTGGATATAGGAGCAGCAGGCTTTACAGACGTTGTAGCGACAGTCGAGGCAAATGCGGCGCGGCTTAAGAAAGAAGCTGAATGGCCCACAGCAGCGAATGCAGCACTGCTCATTAAAGTCGCGCTGCTTGGCCAGCAGCAGACAGCGTGCACCCTCCTCCTCTAGCTCGTGCTTCAAATCACTAAACAGAGAAATAGGAAGGGAGGGAGCAAATGAGAGTGGAGAGGGAGTGGGAAGGGTTTAAAAAGGGAGATAAAAAGGTGAGATAAGAGTGGAAAGACATTTATGACAGAGACAGAACAAATGATACAGGGCATTGAATGAGTGAGAAGGGAGATGGGAATGTTAAGAGCGGGTAGAGACAGAGGAGTAAAGGCATACATGAGATGGAAGTGCAGAAGAGACAGAATTGGAGAGGAAGACAAGGAGGAAGTGAGGAGGGAAGGAGGAAACGAGGTGGGAAGAAGGAGGCAAGGGGGAAAATGGTAAGAATCATAAATGGTTAAGAGGCACACATGGAATGGAAGAGAGTGGATAGTGATGGCGTGAGAGAGGAAGAAATCAAGGGGAAAAAATATAAAAGAGGAAAAATAGAGACCGAATGACACGATTTGATGTATAAAAAATGAGAAAGCAAGTGAGCACATGCAGAGGGGAGAAGAAAATTAGAAAAAAGAAAAATTCATAGGGACCAAGGGACAAAAAGGTCAAATGTAGAAAAGAGGGAGAAAAAGATAAGTTTGACAGAAGAAAAGACAAATGCAGTGTAAAGAATAAAATAAATAGAGTGAACATAGATAGAAGTGAAAGCGCTCTGACTGTGGGCGACAGAGAGCGAGAGAGCAAGAATATAAAGGGGGAAGAGGAAATCATCTGGAATAATCGATGCTGAAGGAATGAACATTTTAAAACAGGAGGAAGCTACAGCTCACAGACAGGAAAACATTTTTTTCTTCTCTCCTTCTGTCACCACACACTCCTCCATCTCACACACTAGGTCTGCCTCTTGTTACAGTATGTGCATGTGGGTATGGGTGCACACATGCTACCTATCTTGTGCAAACACACACACACACCTTATAGATGTTATCAGGTTAGAATATGAGCGAAATCAAACTCCTCCAGCATTTATCAAAAAGTGTCAACGTAAGACCTACTGTATATGTCGATATAATTCAGTGTGTGCATGGAACACAGGCACACACACACACACACACAAACACACTGCAGATAAACACAGTTTACAGTATACACAGATACACAGAATATACAGTGGGCATGGAAAGTATTCAGACCCCCTTACATTTTTCACTCTTTGTTATATTGAAGCCATTTGCTAAAATCATTTTTTCCGCCTCATAATTATATTTAACTCAAGTGCTGTCCATTTCTGCTGATCATCCTTGAGATGGTTCTACACCTTCATTTGAGTCCAGCTGTGTTTGATTATACTGATTGGACTTGATTAGGAAAGTCACACACCTGTCTATATAAGACCTTACAGCTCACAATGCATGTCAGAGCAAATGAGAATCATGAGGTCAAAGGAACACCTGGTTGAGCCTGAAGAGCTCAGAGACAAAATTGTGGCAAGGCACAGATCTGGCCAAGGTTACAAAAAAATTCTGCTGTACTTAAGGTTCCTAAGAACACAGTGGCCTCCATAATCCTTAAATAGAAGACGTTTGGGACGACCAGAACCCTTCCTAGAGCTGGCCGTCCGGCCAAACTGAGCTATCGGGGAAGAAGAGACTTGGTGAGAGAGGTAAAGAAGAACCCAAACATCCCTGTGGATGAGCTCCAGAGATGCAGTCAGGAGATGGGAGAAAGTTGTAGAAAGTCAACCATCATTGCAGCCCTCCACCAGTCGGGGCTTTATGGCAGAGTGGCCGACAGAAGCCTCTACTCAGTGCAAGACACATGAAAGCCCGCATGGAGTTTGCTAAAAAACACCTGAAGGACTCCAAGATGGTGAGAAATAAGATTCTCTGGTCTGATGAGACCAAGATAG
>JAQQZT010000019.1:11264936-11276176 GCA_030068275.1 Clarias platycephalus | reverse complement strand
GGATAGGCTCCAGGCCCCCCGCGACCCTGTATATAAGGATAAAGCGGTACAGAAAATGAATGAATGAATGAATGAATAATAATTCTTTTTTAATAATAAAGAGAGACACAAGTGCTTTGTGTAAAAGAGGCATGGGATACAGTAAATATGCTATTCTGAGTTCTATTATAAAATGAAGTGACCACACATGTAATGCGGTTGGACATTGTGGACATTAAACACTAAAAGTAAATGTTGATATTTGTTTGTTTTGAGGTTGTATGTTTTTGGGACCATTCATTCAATATTATGCTAACATCGTTTTATCAAAGTCATACCAACTTTCAAAAAACATTTTGTCTCAAATATTAATACATTACATCCTACTGTCCTTACAACTACTGTATATGACATTGTCATCCAACATTATCACCAATAGGGTTATTGCCACATAGTAACCACTTTGGCGTAATTGCACTAAATTAACATTATCAGAAGCACAAATTTTGCTATCAGAGCCATATATATATTGCTAACATTGTGTACGAATTATGAAATAGAACCTCCTTTAGTTTATACAAAGGAGGTGGAGTCCTGTCTCAGAATTTTACATAAGCTACACGTAACCAAGAAGTAAAAATAACCTGTATTTGTTTCAGTTAAGGGTTTTGAGGCACACAAACATAGACCATGAGAGAAGAGCTCAGCAGAACCAGGCCAACCTACCAGGAGCTTTTACAGCCAAGGGCTCCCCCAACACTCTAATTCAGGTTCGTGCTTTTGGTTTGGTTGTGGATGAACCTGAAAAAAGAGAACATCTATTATATTGTGTTTTACTGTTTCAGGCTGACAGATCAAGGCGTCATCTGAACAGCAATAAGAAGAGACCACTGCCTCCCAGGTCACGAGTTGGCAGTTACTCCCTGCTCAGTCACAACCCTATGAGTCCTCTGCCTGTACGTATACATGGTGACCACAGTTATGACCTTAAAACTTTACTTTTCACCCTAACCATAAATTAATTAGCAAATTCCATATTCTCAAGAAATGTACAAAAATGCTAACTTTTTTTTAAACATCCATGATGCACAAGAAAATACAAACACTGAGACCTTTCAATGAAACATGAGCAGGTTGCCAAAAGATAGTTACAAGACATACATAAGAGAGACACAAAGGCTTACCCTTGAAGGGGTATGGCTTAAACTTAATATAAGCCTGAGATAGGGATTTATATTATCTTGTCATATAACCCTTTTTCCTCTGCTTTTTTCATGATCTCCAGGTTTAAGACATACCCCTTAAAGGTTAAACATTTTTGTGTGTATCTCATGTATTTCCTATCTCTAGAGACATAGAGCTGGTTTATGTGGTAGCCTCAAATGTCTTCCTGGAAAGAATAAATACGTATCCTATTTCGTTTAATAAGTTTAATTTTAAATATCTCTTTCGGCATGGTAAATATTAATTATGATTTGGCAAATGTATTTTTTATTGATAAATATTATCATGATTATTATCAATGATAAATATTAATTATGATTTGGCGAATGTATTTTCTACCTGTTACAGGTAGTGAGAGCTCGAAGGCATGCTGGAGCTGGGGCCAATTCACCCATGCTTTCTGGAATGGTAAAAGCAACACAGTATTCACATTAATATACTGTATGCACACACTAATATGTTCTATTATCTTCCGTAATAAGTATTGAAACAATCATGAAATCATTTAATTCTAAAGCTAGAAATATTACCATAATTACAACTTCAGTTGTAGCAAAAACATATGAAATTCTTCTGAAACCTAACTCTAACCTTAGGGCATAGAGCAACAATAATGTGCTTAAATAATTTTATGTTTAAAAACACACACACAGTAAAAATATATGATAATAATAAAAGCCTACAACTGATGCTGAATTTTATTGTTTTAGACAGTGAAACACAGGCCCAGAAGTGTGAGCAGGAAGAAGAACACAAAAGCCAGAGTCTGCTCATGAGACCCGACCGATATAGGGAGAAAGTCGAAACAATCCATGAGTCCTGGGATGCATATATTTAATTAATCAATATATAGTCCATCTGAGTGTTCACTTATGTGCTGCCATTTAAGGTGTTTCTTAATGCTTTAAAAATATTAAAATATTGATGTTTATTAAAAAGCTGTTATAAGGTTTATGGAAGGCAATATTTTTAGGGTTTTGTCATGGGCAAAATCTAAAATTATATTTAAGTAAAAAAAAAAAAAAAAAGTTGTCTGTCTTTTCATTACACTAAAGGTCTGTCTTTTTCATTACACATGAATGTAAATACAGAGAGTTTCCCTCAAAATGCAAACCACTGAAATTGAAAAAGGTGTACAAAGAAAAATGAAGGCAGGAAGAATACCAAATCATCTGTCATAAACGGTAGAGGCAGTGTTATGTGTGTGTGTGTGTGTGTGTGTGTGTGAGAGAGAGAGAGAGACAGAGAGAAGTCTGTGGGATGTTTGAGTACAAATTTTTGCTCCCACATTTTCCTCAGTAGTCATTCAGGTTATGGGTTAAGTGATGCCATATGTTGCTGAAGAAGCATTTAAAGTCTGAGTACTTCTTTCCACATTTACCATGACTGATTTGGCCAAATAACTCCACCCCCAACACACACGAACACACACACACACATTTATAAAATACAGTATCTAAAAAAAAAACAGTATATATATAAGCTGCTGTGCGACAATTACCCTTGATATAGTCGCTATATAAATACAATTGAAATGAATTGAATTGTGTCTTAGTCCATAATTCTTCTTAGTCCCTGCCCCAGGCTCCAAGAGCCACCCTGTTGCAACTTTGGCTAGTTTCCTCTCATAGTGCCACTTTGCCTTCCTCACCACCCTGCTAAATTTCTAGGACACACCCTTGCATTTGTCCAAAATCCCAGTGGTGAGCTCTGTGTTAGAGGCAGTTATATGTTCATATAACAGTTCATACAAATTTCCCTAATTTTCTTTTGATTGTGTAAAGCTGCTTTGCGACAATTAAAAGCTTATTTAAAAAAAGCTTTGTTAAAAGCTCTATACAAATAAAAATCTATTTAATTGAATGTGGTCCTGCTTGGGAAATGTTATGATTGTGCTTTTTGGATAGTTTTGTCCACCAGTTTCCTGATAAATGACCCATGACCTATTCCATAAACATGCAAATGTCATCAGAGCTGTACGAAAGCACGTCTGAGTCTGTCTTGCAGATGGTCATACAGTGGCCACTGGTTGGTCTCATCAGCATGTGAATCTGCTTTGTTCATCCTGATTCTGTTGTTGAGTAGGAGCCTCATGAAGTTCACCTTAGCCAGTGTTCATGTGCACCTGAGGTGGAATATAAATGGTGCTGATTATGCTTAATGTAATTTGCAGAGAAAAGTAGAAAAGGCAACTTTAAATGGTCAGGAGCTTCAGGCTGAGTGAGTGGGAGTATGTACTGTAAGTGGAACTGTTGTACCAGCTGCTGTTTTACCATCATACACACACTGTCACCCTGATTCCTGCTATCTAGCACAGAAGATTAACTAATGTTCATGTTTTCAAGAGTCTGCATGCAGTAACAGAAAACTTCATATCCTGAAGCAATCACACAATGAATTGCACACCAGGTTTAGTATCAATTTTGTAAAATGTTTATTGGTGGCAATGAAATATTGAACAAAATAATGAGGAGATACTGAACAACAAAACAATTAATTAATGAAATAGTGAACAAATTCTGTAATTTTAATGTGAAACCAAATGAGAAATAGATCAAAATCAATGCAACATTTCACAAAAATAGAGCAGCCTAATGAAAAGCCAAGAGTGCTGATTATTGCTTAGTCACTTCTTATTTTTTTGTTGGTTTTATGTTGTATTAAAAGAAAAAAAAGGAAGAAAAATGTATGAACTTTACTCAGTATTTTATGATTTGTTGAAAAGTTGATTTACTTCAGTAATTCAATAAAAAACAGTAAAGCTTGTACTAAATAGATTCATTACACACTGACTGATATATTTCAAGTGTTGAAATGTTATTTTAAGTGTTTATTTCTTTTAATTTCAAAGATGGCGTACAGCTAATATTTAAGCAAATACAACCTCAGGTGAATAACATATAACCTTTTTCACGGTCATTATTTATTTAACAAAAAAGAAGCCAAAAAGAAAAGATATACTGTATGGGCAATACTAAGTACCCCCTATGAATCAATAAATCCAAATTTAGCAGCAATAACTTGAAGATAAACTTAAAGAAGAAGACGAATTTTTTTGTTTTTTTGGCAATTCGCTTATGCACAGCTCATTTAAGGTCCCACCACAGCATTTCAGTTTGATTGAGATCTAGGCCATTTCAAAACCTTGATTGTTTTATTTTTCAGACATTCTGACGTACATTTACTAGTATACTTGGTATCATTTTCTTATTGCATAACCAAATTTTGACCAAGCTTTAGCTGTCAAACAGATGGTCTTAAATTTAGCTGATGAACAGCTGGACTCACATTTGCCTCTAGAATACTCAGGTATAGTACATCAGGTACTTAGTTTTACCCATGCTTTGTTTCATTTTGGCTTCATTTTTGTTAAATACTGTAAATAATGGCAGTGAAAAAGTTTGTGTTCAGCTTCAATGAGATGACTTATGTTTTTACACAAAAAATATGGAATTAAAAGAGGGTGTGGTAAGCTTTGAACATGAAAGTAGATAATGGGCTTTATTTGTCACACACACGTTACAGCACAGTGAAATTTTCTCCACATATCCCTGCTTGGGAAGCCGTGATAATGGCATCTCTGGAGCAGATGTGGTTTGGGCCCAAAAGCAGCAGCTTGGTAGTGCTGTGGTTTGAACCGGCAAAACTTCTGAGCAATAACCCAGAGCCTTAACCCACTTAGATATTACAGCAAACAATCCTCTTTACTACTGTATTGCATGTGTTACCAGTACAGTATAACATGTTTTTAAAGCCACTGAAATACATTATATTAACACCACAACTAATATTTGCAACGTACTATTGAATATTAGAAAACTTTTGAAATACACTAAAGTGTATTTTGTTCACCTAGGCAACTTTGAAGATTTCTTAATACATCAGAATTTATGTTATATGAAAATATGATTTACTCTTTCTGTGCATTGGGGTGTGTGTTTCTGAGACAAAAAAAAAAAAAAAACTACTGACCTCAGATGACCCCAAGGCAAAAAATTTGAGTCGTATTAGGTCTCTTTTTTCAGGTTTTTTATTGTTCATTTAAAAGCCATCTTGGGTTTGAAATAAAAGTAAAATGATCTGAAGGAATTCCTGTGGATTACTACTTTTGGGCCACCCTGTGTGTGTGTGTGTGTGTGTGTGTGTGTGTGTGTGTGTGTGTGTGTGTGTATTATCATTATAATGCTTCTAGCCAATACTAGAGGTTTCATAACTGAATAAAAATAATGTTTTCATTTGTGCTGAGTTTAGAGTTTGGCAGCTGTTTGTCTGAGCTGATCCCTGAGCTCCATTAGGGCGATGGAGGACAGATGAACCTCATCAGGACCATCAGCTAGACGCAGAGTCCGTACATATGAATACCTACGCACAAACACATACACTTAGTGTATAGCTATCACATTTGAACTGTACATCTGACACCACCACACCATTTACCCACACAATACAGAAATTGTACCAAAATAACTACATATATTACTACTTTATTAACATGAATAGGAATGGGTTAATCCTTTTAGTAAAATAATTTTCATAAGAAATTTGGCATTAATGAAAATACTCAAAATTAAGCAACATGTTCGTATTTCCCTCATGCTTTTAAGCATGTGTAAATTTATGCATACGAAAACAAACTAATGTAAATCTTGCTTAGATTTTTTGTCCCAATAGGGGACATCTTAATTTTTTCATGTGAGCCAAGTCAACATTTTTAACATGTCTTTACATTTTTTTTCAGTTCCTATTTTGCACATTAGTAAATCGTGAAACATTAAATAAAGAAAGTATTATAAAGATGGTACTTGTAAATCCCTTGTAAACCTTTACATGAACCATAAAAGAGATATTTAAGATCTTCCTACTCACATGTGCGCAAGAGGGAAGTCTTCAGATACCCCTGCACCTCCATGGACCTGAATGGCACAGTCCACCACCTTACATGCCATCCTGCCAGCTGCTACCTTTATCATCCCAATCTACAAGAGATAATGTAAGTAACACACACAGTCATGGGTGCACACACACAGCCGCACATGCATGATTTTAAAGAAACAGTTCTCCCCTTCCCAAGAGCATGTTTGGTGTCTATAGTTTGCCTAGATTTGTACTGCAAGGCTAACTGACTTACAAGTAGGGAAACTTAGAACTGCCAGGTTATCAAAGTGCAAACTGAGTATCACACAGGCTGGTCAAACCATGATGAGCAGTTCAGAATCTCAAACAGACGCACTGTGGTGTGGTCTAGTGCTATATAACAAACAATGCATATGGAAAGTTTTCTACATTTTGTTATGTTTCTCCACTAAAATGAATTCAAACCCTTCGACAAACAATACTTCACAATGACAAAATATTAACAGGTGATTTGAGTGTCTTGTTAATTTATAAAACCATAAAAATTAATTATCACATTTACACACATATTCAGACCCATCACTTTGTTCTTGGTTAATGCACCTTTCACAAGAAATCCACAAGAAATTTCATTTCAAATCCAGAAATGTTCAGGTCCAGACTCTGGCTGGGCATCAATTCTGCCCATCCAACCAGGTGGAGCTTGAATGATTCTGCCAAGACGGATGGAAAAATCGTCCAAAAGAAAGGTGCGCCAAGCTTACGTCATAATTCACATCAGATTTGAGACTGTCTTTGCTGTCAAAAGGTGCAAGTGATGGGTCTGAATATGTATGTAAATGTTATATTTAATTTTTGTGTTTTTATAAATAAAAAAAACACACGGGTTTTCTTGGCAGTATGCTTTGGGCCGTTGTCTTTGTAATGGCGGGCTGACAGTCAATGCAGGGTTAATGATGGGTAGAGTGACTGGTACTTGTGACATTTTCCTGCCGCTCCTTTAAAGTTGCAGATTACTGATCAATCTAGGCCATAACATTAAAAACATATTTTAATGTCATATTGTACATAATATTTTGTAGGTCCCCCATTGTGCAGCCAAAACACCTTGATGTTCACCTTGATGTTCACATTATTTAAAAGAATTTATCAGACCAGGTCACCTTCAGCCAATCCTTCTTTTAAAGGTAGCATTAACTTGTTCAGCAATTTGTTCAAATTGTTGTCACTCATCTCTGTGATAGAACTAAATGTGCCCCCAATGCACATTAATGAGCCCTTACACGCATGACCCAGTTGTCATAATGCTTTGACTGTGGTACTGTAGTGTGGTAATGAATATATCTAAGAGTGAGTGTGTGTTACCTGTTTCCTTGCAGCCTTGTTCCCCTTTGTGTCAAGCACATAAGCTGCTTGGAGGGCCAATAGGCGCACCTGCTCAATAGCAATGCGACACTCTGCTATCCAATGGGCCACCACCTCCTATGGTCCAAATGTAATCACAATCAACATTTACTTATGAGGCAGAAATACACACAGAAGAAAAGAGAAAAGGTCAAATAAAAGGAAATTTATTATTGTACTCAGCTGTAGGGATCAGTAATTACTAACTAGTGACAATACTGAAAACTAATTATTAAAACAAGCCGGGGCCTCCGAGTGGCGGAGTGGTAAAGTGCTCGCCCTATCACCCGGAGATCGCTGGTTCGGTTCCCGGGTGATGCTGTAACCTCTCACAGCCAGAGGGCTAGAGAGAGCTGATTGGCCGAGCTCTCTCAGAGCGGAGGGATGAGAGGTACTTCGTGCTCCCACATTAATCACGGCTCTACAGCCAATCAGGGGCATCTGTGAGCTCACGCAAGCGCAGGGAGTGGATAGCGCTGTCCTCCGAGTGTGTTACGCTGCCCCTAACGGTGCGTGAGCGAGCAGTTAGAAAAGATGCGGTCGGCTGGCGTCACGTGGTTCGGAGGAAACACGTGATAGTCTTCGGCCCTCCCGACTGAGTGGTAGTAGTAGCCTTAATGTGGGAGCCCCCTAGTGATGGGGGAGGAATTGGACACGACTAAATTAGGGAGAAAATCGGGGGGAAAAATTCCCCCCCAAAAAATAAGAAAAACAAGTCATAATGAACATGAACATTAGCCACATTTGTAATTATGATTTTATGCCACCATATACTTTATTACTGTTAATAAAATGTGCTTCATAAAATAAATGAGAACATAATGTTATGTGACCTACAGTACTGTACAGTAGGAAAGTAAATCTGTTAAAATTATTTATGTCAAAGAAAACAGCATAGGTATTGTAAGATTTTTTTCCTGAGCTTGAGTTATGACAGTTAATAATTTTTTTTTTTCTCTGTGTATATTCATAGGCCCCCAGGTCTACCACTTTTATGTGTATAGAAACAAACTTACATGTTGGTACAGTTTTTTCCCAAAGGTGCTTCTGCTACCAGCTCTTTGGCACAGGAGCTCCAATGCCTGCTCTGAAAGTCCAATTGCCCTCATGCAGTGGTGCAGTCTACCCGGGCCCAGCCGACCCTGAGCTATTTCGAACCCCCGACCCTCACCTGCACAGAACAAAGCTGAAAGGTTCAAACACATCTCCAAACTGATGGTCCTTTAATATATGCTCATAAATTACAGCAAACACATTTCAATGTATAATGCCTTGCAAAAGTATTCAACCCCCTTAAAATTCATTGTATTTGGCTAGACTACCTTCATCATTTTTATAACCACTCCTGCATTGCTTTGGCCTTGTGTTTGTGATATCGGTCTTGTTGAAAGAGTGATGTTTCTTCCAAGTTGTTTTTTTTAAGTTCACTGAACTGGTTTTCTTGTAATGTCCCCCTCTATTTTGGACCATCATGACCATGCTCCAGAGTATGATGCTGCCCTCAACATATTTCACATTTCATATTTATGGTGCTAATTGAGGTATGACCTGCATTAGACAATATGTTTTGATTTCCTTTAAATCCCTCACTGGGTTACCATTGTGCTTTCTTTATTTTATTTGTTTGTGGTTCTTATTTACTGTAGCAGTGGTTTGTTTCTAGCCATCCACATTCACAGTCCACAAATATGGAGTTCTTAATCTCAGCCAATGTACATTGTAATGTACAATGTACACTCCTTCAGAACGGCTATTGACCTCAATATGACTGAGTCTAGGTACAGTAGTGCTTGGATGTTTTGATGCAGCTTGCATTTCCTCACTATTGATCTAACTGTTCTTACTGGGATGCTGAACCTCTTAAATATAATTTAAGACCCTGTTTCTAAGTTGCTAACTTTTTTTTTTTATCCCATCATTAACATCCTTTTAATACTTAATAATTACGTATTGTAATAGAATACATTTTCACGGCTTTCCTTCTTACTTACAGTATCCTCAGTAACAGTTTAACTGCGGTGGATTTGATCGTAAAATATTCCAGCTATATGCCAATTTTCAGTGCCAACTTATATATGCCAACTTTATCAGGACTGACTGGAATCTGGGGGGTTGAATACATTTATTAGGCAGTATTTTTTTAGCTCTTGAGGTTGAATACAAGCCACTGCATACAGATTCCTGGACTCCTGGACTTAAGTTGCTACCTTACCCAGAAGAATGTTGGATGCAGGAACATGTACATTTTCAAAGTGTATCTCAAAATGGCCACCATGCCATGCATCTGCAAATATGAAAGAAAAAGAAGATAAACATTACAAACACTGATGTACACAAATGACCTAAATCTTAATCAAACTACTCTTATTAATCTTACTGTACACAGCAAGAAGTCCCATGGATAAGAAATCTTTACTAGAAGTGAGTTTGCACCAGAGATCTCGTACTACATACAACTGTTTTGTTCCATGCCTGGGTATGACCCCCCGTTGCCCCTGCTGGCCATCTTACACATTGTAACCTTCTTTGTATAACTAACCAAGAACACAAATATACTTGTGTAACTACACTCCTCAACAAGCCATGTGGCAGTGCGCAACCAAGCTTAAATAAATGTAAAGGAAAAAAAGATAGAAGGAAGTCCTTTGCACTATGCCTCGTATTATTAGCCATAGCTCGGAGAGGATGATAACCCTGTTGACTTCCTTCCTACTTTATCAGATATGGCTGTGCAATTCAGAGAAGGAGATTATCACACAGGAAGAGCCCCCAAAAAAGCGGTCCACTTCTGTGGGTTTCATACCTGATTTGAACCATGCCTGAGCACCCGCTAACAAGATCTTTTTAAGCATCTTTTTATGTTTTGCCAAGCACAATACATCGATCTGTGCCTGAACACAGTAGACGTACCACACTTGGGGATCAATTGAACATCTATAATATAGAGTGTATATAAAATGTGTGCACATGAAAGTGTTTTTTATAGTAACAATTTCATTGAAATAACCTAAATATAACTTCCAAGATGTAAAGATAAATTAAATGGTAAAGAATTACATACTTACTTACAGTTTTACAATGGAAAAACATTCATGTATAACAAACAGAATGGTTAAAAAGACAGAAAACAGAAATTGTTATAAGATGAATGTGGATTAACACCGGAGCTTACCATCTTGTCCAAACACAGTAAGAGGTCGGATTTTCTTCACACCAGGTGTGTCCATTGGAACCAAAATCATACTGTGCTGACCATGTCTAATACACAGACACACACACACACTTGCATAATTAGACCTACTGTAATTAATGCAGTGCGTAAAATTAAATAAACCCTAACCTTAACTTTTTTAACTTCACAAAAATATTTGTCCCTGTGAGGTACAGCCAAATGTCCCCAGAAGGTCAAAACACTTATCCTTGTGAGGACATCAGATTCCTGATATCGAAAAATGTAAATAGCATGCACACAAAATGCATGATCTATTTTAATATTATTATTTAATATCATATCATATTCAATATCATACGAGAATTTGCAAATGCTGCAAAAGCTAAAACACTGTGGTAAGAATATTATTATTTAAACGATATAATACAAGAATTAGTGCTGTTGTGCTTGAATATCAACAAGGCAGTGTGTGCAGAAGGCACCACAGCTGTGCTGATTTTCAGCACAACAGCAGAACCTCGATTGTGATATTGCTTTTACAAACCGGATTCCAAAAAAGTTGGGACACTTAACAAATTGTGAATAAAAACTGAATGCAATGATGTGG
>JAQQZT010000019.1:11149401-11161901 GCA_030068275.1 Clarias platycephalus | reverse complement strand
ATAATAATATATTATTAAAATAGATATAATTTTTTTTTTTCAATTTCTGCCATTCTCAGCAAAAACTAGAATGTCTAGAATATAATTATTATTGGACTTTTAATGTTATTTTAGACATTATTATTATAAAAAATGTCAAAAACAAAATAGAATATACACCGAAGTTCTCTAGTGGTTATTCCTATACTATTTTTGTGTGATATCCTAATGTGAAGGTTTAGCCTCACAGTAACTAAAACCACTAGAGACTATTTTACAATTATAACATAACACTTTGTGTAAACACGGCCACCATTCCAATGAAGAATAACGTGTATCTGTCCGAACTTCAGTACTAAACCAAATCCTATAATCAGCTACAGATACAAACAATTTATTGTTGTATTACCTAATAAATAATTAAATGTACAGAGAAGCACAGTATACAAGACCAGTGATCCTATAGTAAAACAATTGATTCTAGGAGGTAATTCTACTTCTAAACTCTTCCGCCACTTGAAATCAACAACAGAATCTGTTATTGAATAAAGTGGTGTTTGGATGACATTTGACCTAGCCTTTGTCTCTGTTGTAGTGGCAGCGAAAAAGCAAACCATACAGCCATAGAGGAGGCCATCTGCCAAGCCATAGGGAAACCCACCTTAAGCATTCTGTATAATCGAATGGGAACTTACACAGAATATTCTCTACTGGTTAATTTTAGGTTTTATTTTTTTATAACCATCTGGATGTTTTTGATACATGCATTCAGAATCAAAAGTAAAATGGAGCTATGCAATTTGAGGTAAAAATGCATTAATAACAGATATACTCCAATCATAAAAATAAAATCCCATTGTTTAAAAGCTATTTTATGTAAACAATTAAACAAAATTATCAACAAAAACTGTGGAATGTGCATGGATTGTTTATTTATAGGCTTATTATTCAATTTATTAATATGTTATTTCATTAATAATGATTGAATGTATGAATATGTACAATAAATTTAGAATAAATTTTGACTTGAAACACTAGCAAGTCTTGGTTTACATATACCGAGTATCATGTATCACGCATACGCTTCTTGTTTTAATGCCAAACGTTACGAGCCAACGTTTTTTTCTCTCTCGTGCCCTGCGCAATAGTCTCCCCTGCTGGGTCTTCTTCTGCGCGTTTCTCACTGGTATAATCAACATCCGTGCACGCGTGTACTGTTTACTATAACACTGTGACCATGTGTGTGGGCATAAAAACATCTTTTATTTTGTGTTTGTGTGTACAGCGTGCGTGTACTGATTATTATAATGTGTGTTCGCACGTGTAAAGCAAAATAAAGTCTCATTAGAGAGGTTAAAGATCCATTTTCTCTGTCTGTGTGTCTGTCAGCATGCACTTTGTGTCTGTTTGCATGGGCATCATTGGACACTGTTCCCCTTCACACACCCACCTCCTCCTCTCTCCACACACACACACACACACGCACACGCACGCACACACACACACACACACACACACACACACACTCTCTCTCTCTCTTTTAAATGGAAATACTTCTCTGTCACGATTCTTTTCAAAGGTAAAGTGCAAGTTTTATTTTTACTTTATAGCAGTGATTCCGTTAGTGTGAACTCAAATAAGAGAGGAGTAAGTGTTACCGTGTAAGACCAGAAGAGGGAGAGGGGAGGGGCTGATCCTCTTACTTTAGCTTCACACACATTCACAAATATACAACACACACAAACAGAAACACTTATCTGTGAGGAATTATTTATACTTTTTTTTTTTTTTTACAGTAAACTGCAGGTTAATTTGTTTTATTTTTACTTTATATTTTGTGTTAATTATTTTTATGTATTCATTTTTTTGGGCTGTGGAACGAATAATTAGAGTTTCCATTATTTCTTATAGGAAAATTTGATTTGGTTTACGGGTGTTTTGGAATACGAGCCAACTTCCGGAATTAATTATGCTCGTAATCCAAGGTTCCACTGTATTTGACTTTAACATAAACAGCAGGCAGATGTGGAGAATGACATCACTATTCACCCTCCAAATGCACTTAAATGTTAAAGTTTATAAACAAAAACAGACTGTTCAGACATGTCATGCACATTAGTTCATTTTTATTAAAGTCTTACAAATGTTTGATCTTGTTTGTTACAAAAAAAAGCAATAATAATATTTTGAGTTCTATCAAGTGGTACTATACACCCTGACTCCATCCACCCTACATACAGTTCCTCTTGAATTTAAAGTCAGGGAGGGAATTCTATGTATGCTCATCAGGGCAACCTTGTCATTTAAACTCTCATATATAGTATACAGATGTATAATGTATTTACAAGTACAAAAAAAGGCAAGAAATGTGTTTAAATATTGTCTAAAATTCTATCTTTTATAGATTCCATTTACACCTACAGTAACACAACACCTGTACCAGAATCCTTCAATTAGTGAGTTCTGTGAATTGTAGGCCTTCTGCTGAATTTTACACATACTTTTTTTGTAACAATGCCTTATAAAACACTGGCAGTGTTCCTCCTTATATTGGTAGGCACTAATCAGGCACAACCCTTTAATAACCGCCCCCACAAGTCCATTCCTTAGGGAATTTTATCATAAAACATTCAAAACAATAACACAACATAACAACAATAACAACAACAAACAGTACCTATTTCCTACATCATGACTGTAAAACTGTACATATGCAGGTACACAAACAGAGGTTTTTAACACTGTTAATAATGTTGCCAAATCATATCCAGTTTGTATCAAATTTCTCCACAGGTAATTCAGGACAGCTGCACTTAAATGTATTTCTAATAGGAAAATCTTGACAACCATGGTTGTAAAATAATACACAACATACATTTTAAATGAAAAGACAAACACTACTTCAATATATGTGGTAAAATCTATAATGGTTAATACTTAGTTGTTCTTTATTCATAATGCACACAGCTTGTTTAAAGCACCAGTAATTAGTCCACCATAAGCAAAAAAAAAAAAAGGGGGAAAATCTATATACATGTAAGCAATCATGATAAATAAAATAGTATATTTAAGCACTATCACACGAGAGGGTGCGCTGTTCTGCTGCTCACAGCACAGCTGTGATGTGGTAGTAGATTTTACAGGCCAAAAATATTACAGCCATCCTAGGAAAACAACAAAACCTCAAGTGTGATATTGCTTTTATTCAACAGGCTTACAAAAGGCATTTATTATCAACAGATCATGATTTGTTTGTTTATTTAGTAAGTTGTTTGGCTCTGCCAACACAAATAGTTCAGCAACTGGCCTGGAACTGGCAACCGACAAAGTGTAATTAACAATTATTAGAACACGTGAAGCAGTGATACACATAATTAAAGATCCCAGTGCTACTGTAATATATATCAGCACTCTTGGAATGCCTCTTGTCAAATCTAATTACTTTGTTGGTCTAACTTAAATATAATTATTCATATGAGGCTCTGGTAGATAATTGTATAATTAAAATGCTCCCCTCAATGTAATGTTTAAAAAATGTCAAGCAAAGTACAAGACCAGAAGATTAATTCCAATACTACCAAGGCAAGGCATACGACAAAATGTAAGTGTATTATAGGAAACTGCAACGCTAAAGCCCATTAAATGGAGCATTTAACCTGTCATCTAATGACAATCGCAAGTTGGTCTGTCTTTAGTAAATGAGATACATGTACAGTATATTATACTTGTATACAAATTCAGTGTGTATTTGAAAAAATAAACATGCACATCAATTAATAATTTATAATAAAATGCAAAACTACACAATAATATACAGAATACTGTGGGGGAAATTTATAAATGTAAAATGTATATGCAGAATTCATTTATTTCTGTAAAGCTTCTTTGTGACAATAAAAGGCTAATCAAATACAAGGAATAAAATTTAATCCTGTTTTAAAGAGGTGGGAATGATGCTGTTGTCGCCACTTCACTTTAAATAAATATGAAACTGGCTTATTATGTTTAATTATTCTACAAATAGAATGGTTTTGTTTTTATTTACTTACACTATATTTATAAGGTTTCCACAATCCTATCTTTAGGCAGCTAAGACATACACAAATAGTATGTCTATACTTCAATTAACTCTCCCAAACGCTGACAAATATAATGCCTGACCAAAAAAGTCATTATTGAAGCAATATGAATGGTGATTCAATTCAATTCAGAATGGTGGTCAATTCATGTGTAAAAATGATTCCTTTTGCTCCCAGAACTACTCATTTACAGTTTTAATCCTAGAATATGCCTATGCGATCATAACTTGCTCATTCATTACTTTCAGGTAATCAGGTGACTTCAGTGTATTGCCACAAATAACGAAACTGGACTCCATATTAACTTAAACACATCTCCTGTTACAGTATATTGAACTTCCACAAGTCATAACAGAGTCTGACTAACTGACAGTATTTTTGACTGCCAAACAATTCCTGCAATCTGTTATCACTCAAATGAGGACAGGGTCCCACTTTAAGTCTGGTTCCTCTCAATAAACTCCTTAAGGATGCTTAATGCCATCTCAGGGAGTTTTTCCTTCCTCACTGTCGCCCTCAGCTTCCTCATCGGGACAATTTGATCTTTTTGATTCATATTTTCACTTACATTTCATACAAATTTTCCTATTTTTGTTTTGGATTCTGTGAAGCTGCTTCACGAAAAATGACCATTGTTAAAAGCGCTATACAAATAAAATTGAACTGAATCAAATCCTTGCAAATCAGATAAAGCTATCTTATCAGCACTGTTATACTGTGATTTGTCAGAATTATGTCAAGGGAAGGCAGGGTGTAGTTGGCTTCCCTTGATAAAAAAATGCAGGATTTGCCAATCAGATGAGGCTACCGGCCAACAAAATGAATAGCTAAACACCCTTATACATCATTGTTAACAAACATTTGAAAATGTATTCATTATGGAAAAAATTTGGAGGGTAGAGATTCTGAGTTTTTAATAAAAATACAAACTTTTTAAACTGAATTAAACTGTGCCTAAAACAGAAACTATATACAGGAAAAAAGGACAGATTCAGACTTCCAGTGAGAAACATGATATCCACACCAAGGGGCTAGCTGGTACTGCTAAACTTCAACTGTTGTTTTGATGGTCGTGACTTATTGCTTATTGTGCCTTGCTTGCGTGGTTTATCTACATATGTTAATTTACTGTATTGGTCATTTTATTGTTACTGTTTAAGCACAGAAAATAAGAAAATGGAAAGTTCATATGACGGCGCTAATTAGTCATGTGTTTGATACATGTAACCTGCTGAATATTGTGATACTACTGTAAATTAAATGTTCCCTGATTGAGTTTGTGATGAATGCTTCTTTTATTTATTATAGCATTTTTGATGCCCATTAAGTGTCTGGTTATACCTTTGCAAGGGGAGTTAAGATATAAAATCTGGCTTTTTTAAAAAGGCTTTGTAACCCAATTCGATTTATTTTAAAAAATCTGTAATTCTTTTCTTATTTCTTATATTTGACTAGTAATTAAACCCATCTGAAACTGTGACTTTTTTTGGTCAGGCAGGTATAAATCAAAGATTTTCGACATTCTGCAAGTACATTTATTATTGAATTCATTAGGTTATTTGTTTTACCCTTCGTAATCCATTGTAGGATAAAAAAAAAACTACTGCATAACTGCAAGAAACTTGCTCTCTTCTGCAAGGGTAGTCAGGATTGAGCTCATGTCTCCTATGGCCATGTTGGTTGTACCAGGAGACAAGCTATGAAATACATCTGAGAGGTGTGGAGACTTCCAAGAGGAAGTCTGTGACAAATCGCGAAGAGGACTAGGACTTATGACATCAGAAATGCACTGGTCAAGGTTATCATCCAGGATGGAGGAAAAATGGCCAACATTATCCCAAACACTGCCATCTGGGCTACTCTCTACTGTGCTGGTCACCTGATCAGCACCAGGGGACAAAGCATCCTCCAAGGGTCCACATGTTACCCCAGGAGCAATTTTAATTGATTCCTTTCCATACTGCTGAGCTCTAAAACCTGAAGACTTAGTTTGGTCAAAGCACTGCTCGAAAACTTGCTGTTGCTGCATGGAAGAGCATGAATTTGCTTGAAGCTGATCTTCAACTTCTAGTTTTAGTCCTGAAACTTGATTAGAAAGTGAGCAGTTAGTGTTATTTTTCTTTGAAAAACTTTGGTAGGACTGCGCATTGTGGCTACTGGTGATCTGTTGGTTGGAATATTGTTGTAGTGGAGAGGGGTCTTGATCCACAGGCTGACAAGACATTGAACACTGGGATTGAAGTGAGAGTACAAAAACATGGGATAATCCGGACTTTACTGTTCTTTGTGAGTTTCCACTTTCTTCAACTGGCACTTCAAGCCTCTGTCTGGCTTGATGAACAGTACATGGTCGGATGGGGCCCAGGGCATTTTGACACTTTTGTTGACCAAAGTTATATGTGCTTAAGCTTTTGCTCCTTGCACCATTCCAGTTCCATTGTAAAGACTCCTCTGACTTACTCTGGCTCATTCTGCAAGATAGCTGTTGGCTTGAATCTGATCCTTGCCTACACTGAGATGAGTAATTGTATCCATTGGTCTGGTCAGATATTTGCTGAATGCTACTGTGCTGGTTAGGGTGTTGCAGGTCTGGAAAGAATGCAGGGGACTCCTGTTCTACAATCATATTTTCAACATGACAAAATGGAAGGCCTACTGAATTAATTTTGTTTGGCTTCTGAGTAGGTGAAGCATCGGTACTTCCTGAGCTTACCTCATTCCACTGGATTGGGAAGCTATCTTTCCTGGTTCTTTGCACTTCTTGTGCCCCATGTTTCTGTGAAGGATTCTGTATGTTCTGCACCTCTTCACTATTCTGGGCAAAATAATTTCTGTGAAACTGAGAATTTATCCAATTTTGCTGGCAAAAAAGACCATCCTGGTTCTCAGGAAAAATACCATCATCCCTACATAAGAAAGCCACATCATGCTCCATACCTAAAGCTCCAGGTGTTGACTGGTCCATAATGTTAGGAGGGAAAGAAGAAAGCTGGCCACTCTGGATATTGCTCTCCAAGTTGCTGTATTTTTTGTGATGTGCACTTTTACCAACACCACCTGGGACATTATTACCAACCAGAGGATTTAAGCGGTCCATGTTATTCTGGCTGCCAAAACACCATAACTGTCGATTTCCAATGGTATTTTGATCTCTTGGTCTTAGAAGGTTACTCGGTCTTCCGTCACTGTTGCCTAGGCCTTTCCTTGGATACAATTCCCTCTCTCTGTGCATAAAGTGACCATTTGGTCGATAAGAACTACCATCATTACTGCAACATGGTCTGACAAGTGATGGCAATATAAGTTGGTTCATGCCTTTCACATTCTTTTCCACAGTCATTTGCATTTTATAGCTCACATGTTCCATGTTAGGCAAAGGTGTTGGAGGGGGCCCACCAGTTGCAGCTGCATATGTGGCTTTGAGATGATAATGCTGTGCTGGCGTTAAGTTTAACTTACCTCTTGTTCCCATCCCACCTCCTCCCTCACCTACACTTCCACCACCCCAACTTCCTCCAAGCACTACCCCACCAGAACCACCACCTCCACCGCATAGGCTAGCCTCACTGGAGCGACGTGAGGCATCAGTGGAGATGGGGTCATAGGAGTCAGTAGCACTGATGTTGTGTAGCTGTCTCTGCTGGCTATGCTCAGACTGTGAGGCTTGGCTGGAGCGGCGACTGGAGAAGCAGGGAGAAATGCCAGAAGAACGGCGGCTGCTACTTAGGTAGGCTGAGCTGGTGGCACTGCTACTGCTGTCACAGCGATCCCGTAGGAGGCTCAGCATTGTCAGGTCTGTGCTGGATGGCTCAGGGTATAAAGGAGGCTGAGGCACAGGTGCATCCACACAAGTACCCTTAATAGTACACAAGCCTAGAGTTCATAGAAAAACACAGCCATGTAAAGAAAATTAATGATTATCATTATTAATCAGTATCACCTATAACAAAGATCTGTCTCATGTCTTACTTTCAAATAAACCATAAATAAAAACGAATGCCAACATGCATTATAAAGAGTCCATAGGACAGAACTTATGGAGTTTTTCAGGAATATTTTTCTCCCTGTGATATTTGATCCATAATCATTTTAATATGACATAAATTCAATAAGAAAGTAAACATATTAATCAAAATTAATGGACAAAACATGCACATGGTAGACTGAGATTTACCGTTTACTGTGAGGGAGGGCAGACTGTGGCCTTTAGAGAGTGCTGTAGGTGACAGATGTCCTAGCCTTGATGTCCCTCCATTCACTTGCCTAAGCCTTTCCCTCTTAACCTGTTCCATCCAGTGCAAGCGCGGGCCCAGACTCCTGCGGGGCTGTAGGGCTAGAGTAGCTGCTGTAGCTGTAGCAGTAGAAACAGTGTAGACCATGCCGGGGGAATCCTCCTCTTCTCCCTCAATGTCCTTCTTGTCATTCTCCTCTTCAAATTCCTGGTCCTCCACCACCTCTTCCCCCACCAGGCCAATAGTACTCACAGCAAGTTTGAGTCCATGGCTGAGATGGGAGCTGGTGGTGGACTGGTCACTGCTGCATGAAGACTGACCGCCAGTGCTTGGCTGAGACGTCTGAGAAAAAAAGATATACATGTATGAATTAAATGTGGCAAGCCCATGACAATAGGCTCTTCAACGATTCATTTTCAATCGAGTGATGAAAGGCATTTGGCATGGCACATAGAATGGAAAAAAGCCCTAAGCTTTTTCTTAAGCACCTATTACATCTTTTAGTCAGAACTGATTTAAGGTTTACTGTACACCTCACACCTCAGTTTTTTCTTTTTTTTGGTTAAAACCATAAATCCATGCTGGTTGCCTTAGTTTACTTACAGTTGTTTTGGCTTTACTTGTAGCATTGAGCTATTGCAATATCCACACTTGCTACCTACAGTATAGAATGTATATAAAACCACCCATTTGGTAATACATAAGAAATAAAAAATAAAATCATATGTACATGGAAATGTTTTATCAGGAGAACCAGTTGCAAAAGTTTCACCTTTACTTTTCTAAGGTTACTTTGGTTTCTGTTACTGAAAAGCTCTGTCAGTCTTTGAAAATTGAAAACTTTTGGCCACTTTTTGCATTGTGTCCCTGTAGGCATGAGCAGAGCATAAGATGTATGGTATACATTCGGGAAGATTTGCACAATTCATTCTGGTGACCTATTTTCTAAAGGTTTTGATGCTAAACTGTACAATGACACCACACAGATGGATGAAATGATTTCTGTTTAATCTGATGAAGTATATCTTGTGAGGACAATATGATTTATGGCAGGATGTGCAGAGCTCTGATTCTTAAGGATATCAATGTTTATAGTTCACCAAATCTCACCTGATCACCCACTGTCCTTAGAATGAGGGCAAGTAAAGCATGAAGTATTGGATGAAAAACACATTTAGTTATTATACAGGCCATGCAGTGCAAAGTTGCATAGGTGTAAAATAAGTGACAGGCTGAGTTATAAGAGCAAGCAGTGGAGTAGGGTAAGATATGTCAAACAAAAGATCAGCTCTGAATTAAAAGAAATGGCGTAAAGAGGTCACAAAAAGAATTTAAAAGCACTTAAAGGTTTGCTTATTATATGTCAGTTTATTTCAGAATCAAGAGTATATAATTATTTCACCAATATGAGCATGTGAAGAATATGAATTAAGTGTGAAAAGGGGCTCACCATGGGCTTCTCTGTTTTGATTGACTTGACTTGCAGACCTTCACCTTGTTTTGAGGTAGCATGGTTATACCCCCTTTGGTCAGAAAATGCTTCAAAGGGACGTTGCGATTTTGATGATCTGCCCTGTCCATTGGCTCCAGGTTCACGGGGATGGGCTGGGGGTCGAGGGTAAATGTCTCCACGTTGTTTCTTAGTGACATGGGCTTCAGGACCATGAACAGTTTTCACATGTTTACGTAGAGAGCTGGGATCCGTGTAACGCTTGGTGCAGCCAGGTATCTTGCATACATAGGGTTTCTGTGAAAAATTGTGAGAAATTGCTAAAGACATTTTTTTTTCATGAATTGAAATGGCAGGGTAAAACCCAATCAGGAGCTGCATTCAGCTCCATGTTTTAGGGCTTGTTCTGGGAAACTGCCGCCTGTATATTTTAAAATTGTAAAATGCTCTAGCCCTATCCTAACTGGTATGTAAAATAATAATAATAATAATAATAATAATAATGGGTAATTATTTATTTTAATTCACAATGCTATAACTATAAATGATATTTTTATTCAGTAACTGCTTAACAGTTCTATTTGCGTGAGCATGAACAGGCTAAAAGAGGTCAAGTGTATATACCTCATTGGAGTGAGTCCGATTCTGATGTTTGGCACGGTCTGATGCATTTGAGAAGGCCTTGTTGCAGCCCTCATGCTCGCACACATAAGGTTTCTCTCCTGTGTGAGACCGCAAGTGTGTCTTCAAGTTCTCCAATCTAGAATAGGCCTTGAAACAGCCCTCAAACTGCACTTGGTAACAAAAAAAGGACATCAACAAATCAAGAACTTCACTCACACTTACTCACTGTAATGTACTGTTGATTTGCTACAAACACACTCTGATTTGTTACAGTCATAGTCTATTGATTACTGCCATATAAAGTAATACAAAGGCCATTCAAGTCAAACCGGGACCTATGAATTATGAATGAAGGCATAAAACTGGCAATTGACATTTACAGAAGACTTCAATCACAGAACAATGAGAAGACTCATAGCCACAGTATAACCAATAGATAGATAACTTGGCGCCAACTTATGTAAGAGACCCATCAGTGGGAACTGTAAATGCAATCATTCATAAACGCCGCTTGCACATTACAAGGACTCAGCTGGGAGTTTTTGCCACATCCCCCATAGTCCTGACCTCATTCCAAGCAATTTCCACATGTTTGGGCCATTAAAGATGCTCCTGGGAGGCCAGTGTTTAAAACATGAAACAGGCAGTCTGATTATGCCTTAGGTGTAATTGATTGACTGATTTGTAATCCAAGCACTAGTAAAATTAGCGCAACATTATTGTAGCAGGGGATTATATAGAGAAAGTATTTTTATAGTAAATTTAGTTTTTTCTCTTATAACTTAGTTATTATGCAGAGTCGAAAGTCCCAATTTGACTTGACTGCCCCTTGTAATTTAAAAAAAGATTTATTGATGCTCTATTAAATGATTCTTTGTAGCAGAACCATAGGCTGGGTAACGTGTTTTCTCACCGTGCACTTGTGTGGTTTCTCGCCTGTGTGCCTGCGCATATGTACTACCAGCATGTACTGGGCTTTGAAGGGCTTCTGTTCCCGAGAACACTCGTCCCATCGACACACAAACTCCTTCTTCTCCCCATGGATATGGTCATTATTTATATGCTTTGTGAGAGATGAGGTTGAAGGTCAATGTTCAGATAAGAGAAGCATTCATAGCCTTAAGAGTATGAAGTGTGCTGTGATCCAAATACACAACACATCACTAAGTAAAAACTATTCTACCTTTATAAAATTATTTTCAATTGTTAAAAAAATTATTTACACAAGCTATCTATTACTATCTATATAGGGTGGGTGAAAATTAACTAGGCAATAACATCGGGACATTGACGACCTCGTTTTGCTCTTACTGTGCATGATTAGACCAGCATTTTTCAGGACGTTGGCTGGAATGACATGGACCTCTTAAAATGGCCTCCAAGAAGTCCAGATCTTACTCCATGTGATTTTATTCCCGTGTGGCTACGCAGAGGAGGAGGTTCGCACACTGGACGACTTGGAGGCACGTATTTAGGAGGTTCTTAGCAATATCCCCTTTAGAAGACATCCCCAGCTGTTTGAGGAAACTGGTTGATGACACGGGTGCATATTTTGAAATTTAAAGATTTGCTTTCACTTTCCTATGTAATAAAGTTATTTTCTAATTTGTAGTAGAAATATGGACTTTATTACCAATGTTTAATGCCTAGTTATTTTTACCCACCCTATATAAAACTATACATTTGATACTGGAGGGAAAAGAAAAGAAAAAACATTTAGCTTTGTTTGGCCTGCTTTCACACAGTCACTAAAAAACATTCTGACTCTCCTTAAAAATTAATGAGTAAGGTCTTAATTCTGAGGAAATGTCTCTCAGGGATCTGCAAAAGACAATATTGCATCATGAAGATGTACACTACCGTTCAAAAGTTTTAGGTCACTTGCAAATTTCTTTGTTTTTTTTTATTTATTTTCTACATTCTACAACAATACTGGGGATTTCAAAACTATAAAATAACACATATGGAATTAGGTGATTACATAACAACAACAAAAACAACAGTTAGTTGATTTTTTAAGACACAGAGGTCAGCCTTTCTGTAATAGTTCTTGCAAGAACAAAATCCGTCGAGCACCATAATGAAACTGGCTCTCATGAAGGCCGTCCCAGGAGGGCGAGACCAAAACCTACCTCT
>JAQQZT010000019.1:11077976-11090466 GCA_030068275.1 Clarias platycephalus | reverse complement strand
TTGATTATGGTTAATTGAACATGCATGGAAAACATTGTTTAAACCCTTTACAATGAAGATCTGTAAAGTTATTTTGAATTTTTACAACATTATTGTTGAAATACACAGTCCTGAAAAAGGGGCGTTTCTTTTTTTGCTGAGTATATGTGTATATATAGTGAAAAAGTATTTGCCCCCATACTGATTTTTTTTTTTTTTTCATATTTGTCAAACTTCATTGAGATTGAGATCATCAAACTAATTTTATTATTACACAAAGAGAACCCGAGTAAACACAAAATGCAGTTTGTAAGTGATGATTTAAAAAAAAAAGCTGTCCACACCTACCTGACCCTATGTGAAAAAGTAATTGCTGCTAAACCTAATAACTGGCTGTGCCATCCTTGGTAGTAACAGCTGCAGTCAAGTGTTTGTGATAACTCTTTTACATCGCTATGGTAGAATTTTGGCCCACTCTTCTTAACAAAATTATTTTAATTCAGTCACATTTGAGTTTAAGGATCTCAATTGGATTTAAGTCCGGTCTTAAAAACCTTAATTTGTAATATTTTAGTATACAATTTGAATTGATTTTGGTTGAAATTGATTAAATAGGTTATACTGTTTGTCACCTAAGGCTATGTGACTTTACAGAGGAGTAGGGGCACTATTCTGATTTGCACTCAAAATATAAGCATATCTTTTAGAAAATATACCGTACATCGAAACTTCTTTTTCCTTTGTTTTAATTTTTTGCTCATCTTGCGGAACGCTCGCAAACCAGGTTACTCGCAATCTGAGGTTCCACTGTATATCTAAAAATTTGGGAGTTTAATGTTCTACAGTGAGAAAGATTATTCACAAATGGAAAGTATTCGAGACAGTCTTGACCACAAGGTCATGCAATGCTTAGAGAAATACATGGAAAACCTCACTGGTCATGTTAAATGTTAAAGTCCATGACAACACTGAAGTGGAAGGGTGATGATTTGGATTTGTTTTTGCAGCCACAGGACCTGGGCAGTCATTGAGTTGACCATGAACTTCTCTGTATACCAGAGTATTCTCGAAGGCAAATGTGAGGCCATTTGATCGACAGCTAAAACTTCGAAATTGAGTCATGCAATAATCTAAAGCATACCGGTAAATCTACATCAAAATGACAAAAAAACTATTCAAATAAATACATTAATAAATAAAAGTCAATGTCCAGAGCTCACCCCAATTGAAATGATTTGGCAGGACCTTAAGAGATCTGTGCATAAGTGAATGCCCCAAAACCTCAGTGAAGTAAAATTATGTGAGAGACTGATAAAGTTATAAAGAAAATAAGTAAATTAAGCTAAATAATTAAGCTAAATGTAACGCTACAAGCTATCGAATCAGTTGTATGAGGTGACATGGAGGGGATCCACATCTGCTCCATGCAGACTCTCTATTAGTGCCCGACAAGGCTCAGTACTTTCCTGTTCTGATCTCCCTCCATACTCGGTCTCTTGGTAAGGTTATACTGTATCTTTGCATGGCTTTTCATACCATTCTTATTCAGATTACATGCAACTCATGTTGCATGTAATCCATGCATCTCTCTTTTCCTGCCTCAGACACTCAGGTTTCTCAGGATGTCTGGCAGACAACTCATTCTGGATGATGGCTCATCAGCTGAAGCTCAATCTGAGAAAAAAACGAACTGGTGTTCATCTCTGGTGAATCATCAACCGGTCAAGACCTAGTGATCTCCCTGGACAATAATCAGATCACTACTTCAGCCACTGCCCGACATCTTGGGGTAACTCTCTACAATCAACTGTCATTTTCCCCACACGTTGCTAACCTTACTCACTTTTGTCAATTTCTTCTTTACAACATCAGAAGAATTCATGAATTTCTCTCCACACAAGCTACTCAGGTGCTCGTTCAATCCCTTGTTATTTCAAGACTGAACTACTGCAACTCACTCCTGGCAGGTCTGCCTCTGTCCTACATGTGTCCTCTGCAGCTGATCCAGAATGCAGCGGCACGTCTCATTTTCAGCCTTTCGTAGTTCTCCCACAACACCCCGCTTCTCCTGTACTGGCTCCCTGTAGCTGCCTGCATCATATTCAAAATATGGATGCTTGCTTACAAACCTTTAAAAACCAAAAAAACTATAAACTGATATTTCAACCTTACACTTCTGAGACCAATTACAAAGAAAGTATACACAATAAATAAATTGTATTTCTTCAAACCATGGGTTAGCATCAAACCATTCAACAGAGTTTGAACCACTGTAATTATAAAAATAAATCACATCTGTAAACAATATGGCTACCACATGTCAGTTGTGATAGGGTATATTATGGGACAGGGTTATCATTAAAATATTACAACCTAATTTTGTAGCTAGTCCCATATCTAGTCCCATACAGTATCTAACCCTCTACTTAGGGAAAAAAATCCACATCCACAAGAAGGAGACACAGTGGAACCTTGGAGTAACTTGATGTGCGAGTGTTTTGCAAGATGAGCAAAAAATAAAAAAATACATTTTACCTTAAGAAACAAGCGAGGGGGATGAATCTGTTTAATGACAATTCAATGACACATTTCTATACAATGACACATTTCTGACGAAATCCTCAAAAGTAGGCAAATGCAAGTGAGAGGTTCCTTGTTAAAGACGTTTGCTGACAGAGCAGCGATTCTGTTAGTGTGTTTTTGTGCATGTGGACGTGTGTGTGTTCGTGCGCATGTGCTCGCGTGTGTTCGTGCGCATGTGCTAGCGTGTGTTCGTGCGCATGTGCTCGCGTGTGTTCGTGTATGTGTGCCTGCGTGTGTTTGTGTATTTGTGCCTGCGTGTGTTTGTGTATGTGTGTGCGTTTGTGCGCATGCGAGAAATGCAAAACAAAATAAACGAAAACAAAATAAACGAAAACAAAATAAATCCAAAAACAAAATAACTAAATTGAAATAAAATAACAAAACAAAAACAAAATAACAAATCCAAAAAATAAATTACAAAACCGAAAAACTAAATTACAAATCCAAAAACAAAATAACTAAAATGAAAACAAAACAACAAAACCAAAAACTAAATAACAAATTCCAAAAAAAAAAAAAAAAAACCTGAAAACAAAATAACAAATTTGGAAACAAAATAACAAATCGATATAAAACAAAAAACAAACAAGAAAAACGTTTTTATTTATTTTTTATTTTTATCTCCAAAACAAGAAAACACATACTGTAATGGCTTGTTTTCAGATTTCTGATATTGTCCTAAAATCTACCAATCTCAAACAGATTTACTTCCCACAAAATTATTATTTTAAATAAATAAGTGACAAGTTATGAACAGGGAGCACTTTACATTATCTATGAGTATGAAAATAATTTATATATAATGCCATGCAAGGGGTCGGCACCCCATCCAGTATGTCTACACATAACTACAAGCACAACAAAGTAATTATATAAGGTGATCTCTTCATTACCCATAAAACGGACTAATGTTAAAAGTTAACATTCTAGCTTTAATGTCCTTTGTAAAACCTTGTTTGGGTGTACTCCTCTCTTTTCACTCTTGTGTTTTAAATAAATTGGCCAAAACCATTTTATCTCCTCAAATGCTTACAGTATCTCATGAACTTGTAAAACATCTGAACACAGCCAATAAATTATACATTTATTTATTTAGTTTAAGATTTGACATTTGTTCAGAAAGTCAATCCTTTTTAAAATTGCACATTCATATTATCAACTTTAAGAATTCATATTATAATTTTTCAACAAAATAAAATACTTTAAACTAGCGTTTATCAGTAACTCTGTCAGACAGATTTTCAGAATTTTTTTTATTGGATTATTTATACTTCTTGCACATGCTTAGTACTTAGTAATAAAACTTTACTTGTCTTTGTACTTTTACTTGAGTATATAGTTCTGTGTATATAAGTTAGAACTAGCTACCAATTGCGTGGTAGTACAGTAGTATTGTACTGCAGTAGTACAATTATTTATAAATTCATACAATTGTTTAAAGATGCTTGTGAAATAAATAATTTTGTTCATCTTGATTCTTCTTAAGGTCCACCCTCTATCTACACCACTTATTTCATTGTAGGGTCTCTGGGGGCCTGTAACCTTTGTCAGGTATACTGTAGATGGGATTGCAACTCATTGCAAAAAATCCTACAACCAGCAGCAAGGAGAATATGAAAACCCTATGCGCACAAACCAGAGGCAAGATTCAAACTAATAATAATAATAATAATAATAATAGAAGGAGGTGGAAGAAGAACTATTATTATTATTATTATTATTATTATTGCTATTATTAACTTCTGTAATTAATTTTGTGGAATTTTGTGGCAGCAATTCTTGTGCTTGCCACCCGCTGAGGTACTAAATTTCTCCAAGTCATTTTTTTCTAAATTTACTTGTAAATGGTGCTATACTGTAATTAGCAAATTTGTAAAGCTGCTCAAAATACTTCAACAGCTTAATATCAAATCACGATTCTTGTTTTTATTAATTTCCATGAAAGTTCAAAGTGTGTTGCTGAACTGATTTTGCCCAGAATTTTTTATTTTTATTTTTACTTTTAAATAAATCCATTTGCTTTTTCTCTTACAAATTGGGTCAAGTAACCACAACATTTGTAATCATGTAACCAAATCAAGAAATTACATAAAACCATGAATAAAGAAAACTGGTTTCTCAGATTCCAAATAAAATGGATGATTTACCCACAACAGGTAAACAAATTAGTCAACAAAGTTACCAAACTGAAAGTGAGGGCATATCTTAGCTTCAGTATGATTTTTTTTCATCCATAATCCACAAACAAATGTGATAGCTGAGTCACCAAACAGGAAGTCGGGTTGTATCTCAGCAACCCTTCTATTTGTTCACAATTAATTTGTCACATTAACTGCCAGGCCAATGTAAAAGGCAAATACTAAGATTTCATTTGACTCCCTTTACAGTAGCTTTGTTTACAGCATGCAATGTGATGGCCTAATCATGTATGAAAATAAATCTTTATGTTCCAGCACCACACACACACTGTTATTGTCCATGAAAGGCCAAACACACGGAAGATATAATAATGAAACACAAACAAGACTTAATGTGCTGAAATACCCTTCAGATAATGTATTTTTTCATGCCTCAAACTTCTCCATCAAATGCATTATTTCAACATCTATCTAAAAAGTTACTACAGTGCCATGCCTCCCAGAAAACAGCAGAGCTCACCAGCAATCAATAATATCTTTTTATACAAGGTCATAACAGGAGAAAAATCCAGTTGGCTTGTTTAAGCCCTGGCCTATACAAAAATGAAAAATGATTTTTTTTCTCTGTTTTTAAACACAATGGAGACCAATCTGAATGTGTCCAAATAATAAAAAACAATAATAGTAGATCAACTGACTGTTCTGACTATGACTCAACTTCATCCTGAAGTGGTGAGTATGGAATTAAACAAAAGTTTATCATGATAAGTTTCTTAAGCTAGTTGGTTGAATTTATGCACACTTTTGGCTAATCTGGCTAATGGAAGCTTGTATTGTTGCCAAAACAGGATATTCGATTAGGCAGTTGTGGAGAATTGTTAGAATGTACAAGAGAATCAGTGTAAAAAGTTTATAAGCCAGTTTCTAAGTCATTTAGTAGAACCATAAATCATGAATGATGGAACCATGAATTCTCCATTCTACCAAAAAAAGGTGAATGTCCGGCCATTAGTTTGTGACTTCAAGTAAGGTTTTGGAGTGGCCTGGACAAAGTTCCGACTTAAATCAGATGGAGATCCTTAAACAGGCTGGTCATGTTTCAAAACCCTCCAGTATGGCTGAAGTAAAACAATTCTGCATGGAAGAGTGAGCCAAACTGGGGGCTACTGACTTTCAATTAAGCTAACGTAGGCAAAAGCATGCGTCATTAGAGCGCGCGAGCGCGTGTGTCTGAGACTGAGCATGGAAGACGATTACCCACAATCCCACAGCACAAGAGAGAGAAGAACCATTGGCTCAGGTGTGATCACGTGACGCTCGGCAGACAAAGCGCATGCGTACTACTTGTATATCAAGACCTCACTCGTTTATTACGTTAAAATTTATTCAAAATTTTACTCGCTTGGCCAGGCAGGTTAGGACAGCCTTTTTCCCTTAATAAATGAAATCATCATTAAAAATTACATTTTGTATTTACTCCGGTTATCTTTGTATAATATTTAAATTTGTTTAATGATTTTAGTGATATTTAAAACATAACTGATATGAGACAAAATCTATAGTTCCTCTTAATAGCTAAAGATGTGTAGGTTAGTTGTTTATGGGCTACACTGAAAAAATAGCAAAATGTTGAATTGAAATATAAAAAAATTGTGTGAACTATAAATCCTTAGGTAAATATATAAACATTTTAATTTAAATATACATTTGAAAATGTAGCGTGCATGTATGCGCCCTTGGACAAGACAAAATTCTTGCAGTTTCTGCTTTGAGTAATGTCCGTTTAATGTTATTTAGACCATATACAGTACAGTCCAAAGTGAAATAAGACATGTTCCTCTAGGACCATGGCTCTACATAAAACAACGCATATCAACAATGCAATTACGCATATCTAAAACAAAAATATGCTAAAAAAGTCGAAACTACAAAAACAGTGCAAGACAATGCACAATAAAGCATGCAATGTGCAAGACAATGGGTACAGTTAAGGACAATATAGCACCAACCAGTAGAAAACATGTGAGTAGAGTACAAAACATGAAGTCTGGGAAATTAGGTCTGGAACTTAACATCAACATAAAAGTCCTACAAAATCTAAACGTAAAAAGAAACACAGAAACAGAGATGAATATAGGGAAAACCATGACATGCATAGGTGAGCAAAGCCTGTCATGTTTCCACAATAACTGAGAACTGTTTAATGTTTAATGTCTAAGAACATTAGTACCCCTGATAACCTACACCTGATACCAGAAGCTCAACAATATACAGGAAAAAAGCTTTCTATATTAAAAGAAATAATAGATTTGAATAAATTTCCTCAGTTGAACACTTTCAAGTGGAAAGCCTTTCATGCACATCCAGTCTTGTCAGTTTTTATTATTACAGTCTTGAATTTCTATTACCTAAACAAATGTAAGTTTATCTGTTATTTGTTGGCTAAAGTCTTATAAATATACTGTACACTGATTAGCAATAACATTGAAGCCACCTGATTAATACGGTTCTCATGTGCCACCTAAAAATATACATATTAATATACTGAATATGTTAATTGATGACCATTTTTTATTGATGAAGACAAGACTAAAACTAAATAAAAAGTAATCTTTGAAAACAATACCTATGTTGGAATGCAACAAATAAAAATGATGTCTTATAAAAGAAATAAAATGTATGAAATAAATGATAATGTGAATGACCATTGATTTTTTTTTTATTGATCTTTCTATCCAATAATCATGACTACACCTAAAACTAAATGAAAATAAGCTGCCAAATTAACACTGGTGTTCCCGACCCTGTCTCCTGGTTAATATATTCAACACCTTCACAGATGATATTGTAACAAGACAAGAAACAGTGAGTTGTGGCATCATTTCTTATTCCCAGGATGATCCATATTTTACCCTTCAGTGCAGGAGTTGGTCTAACACTGCACTGTAGATCTGCAATTCGAGTGGAAAGGTATACATACAGTAAATTCTCAATGTTCAAAAGTTAGTACCCCCTCTTAATTCTATTGAATAATTTATTTTATTTTATTCTGTTTAATAAAGTAGAACATGGCACCTTTGTTGCAAGACCACCCAATTATTAGGTGAGGAAAACTTTTAACATATAGCAAATTCAAATCAAACTCAAATTCAAATTTTATTTGTCACATACACAGTCATACACAGTACGATATGCAGTGAAATGCTTATACGACTGCCAGTGACCTTAAAAAGAAAATTAAAGCTTATAGATAAGAAATAAATATGAATATGAATAAAAAATAAATATGAAAATGAATAAAAAGAAATAGTAGTGGATGTACTTAGTAGTGGATGTAAGACATATAGTCTTAATGTAAATCAAAGTAATTCATCCAGTTTTCAGCTACATATCATTTGCTTGTAAAATCTGCATTACCCCCTTCCCATGCTTGACTAATGCATGCTTGTATGTTTTGGACAATAAGCAGATCCAGAACTGCTAGATCTGTCCACTGTGCTTTGACACGCTTGCCAGTCGCCTGTCGAGTGGTAGAGACACAAACACGCATATAATGGAGTGCCGGAATGTTTTTTGTTTTGTTTACAGATCAAAGACAAAGAGATATACAAGGCCTAATCCAAATACCCCAAGTAAACACATATCAATTACATCCACTACTACATTAAAGAGCATAAAACAAAAAGAACTGCAGGCTAATTTATTCATTGTATCAAAATTGTGGCATATGGACTTAGCATTGTGATAACTCACTCAACATTCACACTTATATAAACCCCCCAAATTTTACAAGTTGATAAATATTTTGCCAGTTGTGTATTTTTTATTCTTTTTACACAAAATATTTTTAATAAGGTTGCAATAGTATGCAGATTTTTTTCTGCAAAAATAGTTATCTCAACTGTTCAAACTGAGACCTGCACCACTCGTATTTTCATTGCATGACAAGTTTAATTTAAAAAAGATTACCTGTCTTTCAAGCTAAGAAAATCTATGAGGTAACACAGCTCTGTGTTTTCTTGAAGGGTTATCTATGTTGATGGTGAGTTTCTGACTAACAGAAACACAAATGATGTAAGACTGCTGATTGATCATTTTTCTTAGCAGCCAATGGCATTTGCCTAATTAGCTTCATGATTTATTATAAAGTTTTTAAAAAGTCTCAATCACATTTTCACACACTTTATGAGCATCTTTGACCTTATCCTTAACAATACACACCAGACTTGGCCCAATGCATATGCAGTAGATATTATGATACAGGTGTTGTGACAGTGTTTTGAAATATTTTAATCGTGGTACTCAATCTTAACTTAACATACAGATATCCTAAGGGATATCTGTAACTCTAATTTAAATAAAAAATAAAGAACAAAATTAGTTAGAAAGTGAAAGTGTAGCTGCTTCCAAGGTGTCAAGCTTATCCTGTGTTTGTGGAAGTATGTTAACCTAAGGCATGCTTGAACAAAAGAGGACGGAGCCATATAAGCTTAAGTAGTATGGGTAGTAAAGTGGCAGTGTGTCCTCAAAGCATATGCCAGACAGCTAGCTGTCCATGATATCCATACACTTCAAGAAGACCAGCTTTGTCCCTTACCTAAGATGTCCAAAGCCAGATGTCTGAACGACTATTGCTCTGTGGCTTTGACCCCTCAATCATGAAGTGCTTCAAGCAGCTATTTAAAAACATACATATGTTCCTCCCTTCTGCCCACTATAAACCCAATACGCATTCCATGTACATGTAAATAGATTAATGGATGATCTGCTGCAGTACACACCTGTATCAGAAACACATCTATGTAAGAATGCTGTTTAACAGTTTTTCTCTGTTGTCATTTTCCTACTGTTTGCTGCCATTAGCAATACTAGCATGGTTAGCATCGATAACGCATTTCAGCAGAAATGCCCTATACACACTTTCAAGCATGATTTTAGAGGGGTGATAACTTAGGCTTATTTTGTAGCCACAGGACCTGGGCATCTTGCAGTTTTTTCTTAATCTAGTCAGTATATCAGAGGCTATCCATCCAACAGCTAAATTGGGTCATGCAACAGGACAATGATCCAAAACACACTAGTAAATCTACATCATAATAGTTGAAAAGTAAAAAAACAAGGTTATGGAAAGCCCTAGACCATATAGTTCAGACCCAACCCAACTGAAATGTTGTGGCAGGACCATAGGAGAGCTGTGCATAAGTGAATATCCGAAAACCTAATTGAACTGAATGAACAATGGTCAAAAGAAAAATGGGCCAAACTTTCTCCACAAAGATGAGTGATCATACAGGAACCACTTACTCATGGGGCACGTATTGCCTACGTGTTTTTTCTTTTTGGCTTCATTTTTGTTAAATGAATAATGGCACAGTGAAAAAAGTTATATGTTGTCGTTATACTGAGGTTGTATTTGCTTAATGCTGCGAATTAAACTACGGTAGGGTTTGTTTATGTTTTTACACAAAAAATAAGATGGGGTAATAACTTTTGGATTACAACATTTAATTTTGTGTTGGAATATTAATGTTTGGAAATCAAAGATGTTTTTGCACTAATTCAATAATGAAGTCCTAAATAAAATTAAAAAATCCAAAGCCAAGTTTGTACCCAAAAACAGTGGACACACACACACACACACACACACACACACACACACACACACACACACACACACAGTTTGTAGCAGCACAGTGGCTTAGTGCCACCTGTCTAGGTCCTGGATTCGATTTGGGAATGTTTGCATGGAGTTTGATGTTCTCCCCGTGTGGTCCTTGTGAATAATCTCCTTATGGCCTGTATACAGACCTGTTCAATACCTGAACCTTACATCAACCACAATTTTAACACGCCTTACAATTTTAATTGGCATTAACATTTTGTGCACATGAAGAATAAACTTTAAAGTTGGTTGAATAGTATTGTACACTGGACATGCGGTGTTCCAGAGAGAGAGAGAGAGAGAGAGAGAGAGAGAGAGATTACACATGGGAGCTACTGTATCCTGTGGGTGTGGGTTTATTAACCAACTAAAACAACTTGATTATTTAGAGTCAAAGAGACAAAGTACAGCAGACAGTCATCAGAAGAGTAGAGTAAAAAAGTAAAAAGTAAACTAAAGGGAAAAGACTCTTTAACCCCCCAAAAACATCTCCCATACATTTTTTCTTGTAAATTGGGGACGAAAAAAGAACATGGCAGCATGCTTTAGTGGGGAGGGAGCATGCATACCCTACTTTATCTTTGTCATTTCATCCATCTTGTTAGACTAATAAAATGTCAAGAACACTGCACTGATATTTAATCATGAGTGAATAGTTGGGAGGGACACTTTGTGTGTGTGTGACTGTGTGTGAGCGTGTGCGTGTAAACGATAGAGAAAGAGAGAGAGAGAGAGAGAGAGAGAGAGAGAGAGAGAGAGAGAAACAGACAGCTGTGTAATAGAATAACAAAGAACATTACAGACAATGCATGAGGAGGAGAGTGTGCCCCCACCCAACATACTCTGCTAGTCAAATGTATGTATAGTACACCGTGGCAGTATGGGGGAGGTTTTTGTTGATGTTTATTAGCTTAACCACTAATGGCAAATTAATTAAGGAAACAAAATACACAATTTTCCTGCAATGATGCTAAATTTTCGTGGTTAAAAATGCATTTTAACTCGTATTTCTAAACAATAATACAAAAATATATGTGTTTTTAAAACTTCAAAGATGCTAATGGAATTATAATCATATAAGGGTGGCATCAATGTAAAATGTATTTTTAATTCCTGACAAAGTTGTTAGTGTTATTAAAGCACAAACAATGGCTTCAATAGTCATGTTTTTTACTACAGTACTTTTTTCATGCGGAATCTTCTAGCCTTCAAACTACACACAGCACATCTGCTTAACCTATTACAAAACGCAAAATGTTTTACAGTCCACATGTGGTAACAATGTCCCCTACCATTAAGGTTACCTCCTACCCAGTGGTTTAACAGAGAAATATGAGAGAAGCACAGATAAACCAGAACAAGAGAGGCACAAAGAGAAAGCAAGAGAGAACAAGAGAGCGAGAGAGCGAGAGCGAGAGAGAGATAGAGAGAGAGAGAGAGAGAGAGAGAGAAAACACAGAGAGATTTTTCAGCAAAAATTAAAAGTGTTGTTTAATAAAGCTGATTGCTGCAGTAAGCGGTCCAAAGAGTGTTTGGCCACAGACAGATGAGCTAAACTTCCAAGAACTGAAAGACCATGAGCATGGCACACGTTGTCCTGTGCATATTTCTTATAACACCCCAATATCCAACTATACTCCCATATTCACATTACTAAGTAAGGTGGAGCACGCACTTCAGTTTAACTTCCAAGTGTTTAATGACACTTTGAACTCTTGATGCAGAACTCTTGAGTAGAGTATTTACTGACACATAACTGTACATATTAAGTCAAATAGAATTGGAATGTACAAATATGACAGTGTGTATATTTCCAGTTGAGGGTACACTTTGCACAGTTTATCTTTTTTTATTTGTTAGACATTTTTGGTAATTTGTACTGTATGCTGGTGACCAGGTGTGGAAAAGCTCCAGGCCTAAGCTTGGGCATCAGATTTCCAAAAGTCTGAGATCTACCATGCACAGCCCTAGACTAAATTGTCATTCACTTTCAGTGTGTTTGTTATGTTTGGCAGAATATTATGGCAGAAAGCTTGATTCACGGAAAGTTCTGAATGCGTCTGTTCCTGTTCTGTGCAGCTCTGCAATATATACAGTAGACAAATGGCACAAGCGGTGCCTGATGGTA
>JAQQZT010000019.1:11051173-11062684 GCA_030068275.1 Clarias platycephalus | reverse complement strand
CCCCCCCCCCCCCCCCCCCCCCCCCCCCCCCCCCCCCCCCCCCCCCCCCCCCCCCCCCCCCCCCCCCCCACACAAAAAGAGAACAAAAGAAAGGGGAGGGGAAAAAGAGAGTTTGATCTAGCATCTAGCTAAGCTTCCTCCAGAGGGGATGGCGTGCTCTGGCTTTGCTTGTTAAAGAAGCAAATTAACTTCTCAGAGTCATTCTCTGAGTCTTGCTGTTTTTATTTGTGCCGGCTTAGAGCAGTGGCAAACAGCTGCAAGAGGTTTGGAAAGAATTTTGTTCATTGTGGAAATATTGTGCCATCGGTGCACCCCAATTTTCTACTGCAACAGAGGCAGAATTGGGGGTGATTGTTGTTGCGCCTTTAACCTAAGAGTAGAGGTATTGACTGGAGTGAGACAAGATCTGTGATAAGGGGGGGCTTTTAAACAACAGTAAACAGTTAGCAGCTCCCAGTAGATCAGCGTAGATAAGACACGCCCACTGCAATTAATTAGAACTAAAGCTGTAGAGCATAAAAATGCACTGAAAAATCACCTGAAATTGAGACTGACATCAGTCAATGATGATAGAATGTTAAGCTTTTATATATAAAAACATTCGCCACAAATCCCACCTTCAGTGTTATGATTCCTTTCAAGAATTTGGCCTTGTCTGTGATTGGTTACATTGCTGCAACTTTGACTTTGAACAGGCAGAGCAGTTAAGCTCCTCATTATAAAGAAATGCCAGTGAATTTGAAAGACAGTGAACTCAGAGAAGAGTGCTCTTCGGTAAGTGATGTAGAGTACTGAGCCATCACTCATTCCTTCATCTTAAAGTAAATCATATTATGTTCATTAATTTAAACCAATGTTTTACTGTGACAAGCTGTAAACTTCCTAAAGATACATACAAAATTATCTGTTTATGTAACAACATCAACAGCAACTTAATTTTCATTTCCCTTCCCTTCTGACCACTCAGCATCACCCGTATACTAATCATCAGCCTAATCCTCTTTCATCATCTGTCACTGTATGGCTTAACAAACAAAAAACATTCCTTGTTCAGGTACAGGGACTGGACTAAAAATCTGAGCCACAAAAGTCCTTCAAGAGGCCTGAAGAACTGTTCCTCAAGAAAACATAAACAATACAAGAATGTCTGACTCTTTGAAAGCAAAATCTGAAAAATAAAATTAGGTTTGGCAGTGCCACATATCAACATTCAGTCCATTCGCCATTATTGTTTTGAAAACAGTGTTTGGTGTGGTATTTTCTATGCATATGGTAAATGGCACAGTAGATGCCTGTGCTGTTGTGATAAATGCTGTACAGTACCTGGGACACATCAGCAAGCAGAATGGGGGAATGCAGCCTAATAGCGGAATGCTCCAAGGACATTTTGCAAAAAAAAAAAAAAAATACAAGCAAAGAGGAAGTGTACTGAAAAACACAGTGGTAGCATTGATGCCTCATAACTTAAGTGTCCCCGGTTAAACCCAAAGCGCAGGTTATTGTTTTTGTCAACTTTTTCATGTTCTCTGCATGTGTCCTGCAGGTTTCTCTTGCCAACAAAATGTTATTTTCTTAATGTAACAATACTTCCTAACAAAGCACTTTATTTAAGACAAAATTATTACCTTTTGGAATCTAATCTAATCTATGTGGCACATGTAGCATCAAATTCCTAATACATTAAATAACTGTAAACCTCAGAGGATAATTTACAGCCAAAAGTCTCCTATAATTCCAAATCAAATTGCCAAGCTAGCACAGGATGGATGTGACATGTCCAGACTTTCAACAGCATTCTGTCTAATATTTCCCCATAATTATTTTCAATTGTGATCATGGTGTTTACAGATAGGTCTCAATGACAGGCACAATTGAAAGTAAACATTTTGCAGATCATTACTATTTTGTAGAAAGGAACAGCAGGGTATGATCATAACTATCAGCCCCCAATAGAAAAAGTACTTAAAACCATCATGGCCTGAAATACATGAAATGGAAGGTCTATGTTATAAAGTTTAAATTAAGGTTTATTTAATTTGAGATCCCAGACTGTAAATGAATTACAATCTAACTAATAAATCAGAATGTACTTAAATATTCAGTAGGTTTTATCTCAGTTTTCAGCAATTAGGTAAATGGTCTGCATTCCTGTTCTACATCAGCAACAGTCTAGGCTCTCTCTCCTGAGTGTGGGTGAGAGAGACTTAAGTACAATCTTAAGCTAAGAAAGAGAGAAAAAGATATTTGAGTGGTTAAGGGAGGTTATTTAATATTGTTTGGTTCTACAACATAATTCTAGGCAGCAGTGACTGAATGAAAGAGAGAAATTTTAGCAACATGTGGGTAAAACACTTGAAAACACTGTTTGCTCAGAATCCAGGCTCCAGCTGTGACTGTACATAAACCTACACTGGTCTCTCACTTTGAGCAGTTTATCATTTTTTTTAACAACAATGTCAGAAGACGTTTGCTAAAATTACTTGGATTTGAAGGATAGTGGTGAATCATCAATTTTTAAAGATGGTTTAAAAAAAAACAAAAAAAAAACATGCATAGGCCTGATCAGAGATCACGTGCATGCTTGATGAAATTGGATTATAAAAAAATACAGTAGAAACTAAAACCATGTTTAAAAGTGAACGTAATAGCATATAGAACTGAAAGGATTGGGATTAAACACTTGTGTGGCCATAAGAAAATCACGTTAGTGAAAAGAATCAATGTTATGATGCATAAAGGAAGCATAAAGATTTTGGAGCAATGGAAAAATTGTCGAGTGGTCTGATGAGTCCTGTTTTAGCCTGCTGTATTCCAAGGTATGGGGCACCAGGGTAGAAAATTAAGCACATAAAGCAATGCAACCATGTATAAGCTTCTGACGGCAGTGTTATCATCTGGTGTAGACTAAGAAAAACTATGTGGCAATAAAATGAAGAGAAGAATTTATGGAGAAGTCTCACTCTCCCGTTACCAATACAAGATCTCGGCCCAAATTAATGCATGTTTAGACAAAAATAAATGTCGTAACATTGCGCAAGTTTTTCAAAACAATGCCACAGCAAATACATGCAGTAATCAAAGCTATACTCAGGCCAAGTGTGAGACTTTTTTGGCCAGGCAGTGTATATTGATTTAGAGAGAGAGAGAGAGAGCGAGAGAGACAGAGAGAGAGAGAGAGAGGTGACTCAGTATCAAAGCAATCAGTTTAATTACAGCCAGGTCAGTAAAGCAGACAGGGGTCAACACCTCAGGGCAAATTAAGACCTTTACCTAGCCCAAGCCATCCATCTGTCTCACTCTAACTGTTCATTTTTCACTAATGCTCATTTTCCTTGATTTCTCCTTCTTTTAGTCTCTCTACCATCACTTTTACCTTTTACCTATTTAATTATTATATTTTTATTAATAAGACATTGTAGCACGGTGGTGTAGTGGTTAGCACTGTTGCCTTGCACCTCCAGGGTTTGATTCTCGACCAGGCTCGATTCCCGTCTCTGTGTGCATGGAGTTTGTATGTTCTCTCTCTCTCTTGGTGGGTTTCCTCCGGGTACTCCGGTTTCCTCCCACAGTCCAAAGATATGCAGGTTAGGCTAATTGGTGTTCCCAAATTGCCCGTAGTGTGTGGGTGAGTGTGTGTGCCCTGCAATGGATTGGCACCCTGTCCAGAGTGTAACCCTGCCTCGTGCCCTATGCCTCCTGGGATAGACTCTAGGTCCCCGCGACCTTGAAGACAGGATAAAGCGGTATAGAAGATGAGTGAGTGAGTGAGATATTGTGATGATTTTTTATTTTATTTTAGGCATTCACTGTGAACTTTGTTAATACCTCAGGGTTTAATAACACCAAATTTTAAATTAATTGTGGATTTGGATGCATTATATTTAAAATATATAGTTTACATATGTTTTATTACAAAACAGTTTCTGTGACTGCTCTTTTGAATTCATTACTGCAAAGCAAGGTGCTGCTGGTTAAAGTAAACATAAAAACAGTGCTGTTAGATGCTGGTATTGGGTGTGGTCCACTTATACACTTGAAAATTTTTAAACATAATATAATTCAAATGAAACTAGGAACATTTTTCATAATAAATGTAAACAAATCTTATTCAACAACAACAAGGGAGGTATTGATTTTTTTCTCTATTTAAGTACTATTTAAACTGTTAAAAATCAGGTTTAAAAGGTTTAAAAGATTTAATCTTAACTCAATGTATTCAGACTATTAGCAGCATATAAACAACCAACCGGAAGGAAATCTAATACCAATGATGGAACAGCTGTGAGTCCTGTAAAGCAAGTATCAGGGACCAGAGATGAAGTCAAGAGAATAATCTGTCCACCTATAAAACAGACTACAAGAACATTTCAGCAGCATTAAAAGTCCCCAAGAGTAGCCTTCATCATTCTCAAATAGAAGAGATTTGGAACAACCAGTAGTCTTCCCAGATCTGGCTTTCTAGCCAAACTGAGTAATTGGGGATGAAGGGTCTTGGTAACCAAGACCACAGGGTCAGTCACTATAAATGAGGTCCAGAGATCCCATGTGGAGATGGGAGTGCCTTATAGAAGGACTAACATCACTGCACCACCCAACCAAACAAGCCTCTATGGTAGAGTAGCCAAACAGAAACCATTCCTCACTAAAAGGCACATGACAGCATGCTGGAAGTTGCCCAAAAAGCACCTGAAGGAACCTCAGACCCAACTCTGAGAATAACAAAATTCTCTGGTCTGTTGACACAAAGATTTAAATATTTGGACACAATTCCCCATGATATGCGTGGTAGGAAACTTTTTTCTTTTTTTTTTTTTCTTGTTAATGGGACTGGGAGACTTGAAAAAATGATGCAGAAAATGTAGAGCAATCCTGACTGAAAATCTTGGACTGAAAATCTTGAGTGCTCAGGATCTCAGTTTGGATTCAAATGGTTTACATTTTAACAAGACTCTAAGCATGCCACCAAGAAAACGCACGAGTGGGACACAGTCCGAACCTGAACTTTCTGGAGAGACCTGAAATTGGATGGGCAACCAACCTGGATGAGCTTGAATGATTCTGCCAATAAGAATTGAAGAACTTCTAAAAGAATGATGTGCCAAGTTGGTAACATCATTCACAAGAAGGCAGTCATTTCTACCAAAGATGCTTTAAACAAGCACAAAGTGATGGGTCTAAATACTTATGTTAATGAGATATTTCAGTCTTTATTTTTAGTACATTAAAACACTCCAAACTCCTGTTTTTGCTTTGTAATTCTGAAACATAACATAACATACATATAAATTGCACTACTTTAATTCAGCTCTGTGTACTGGTCGGTGCTACATTGTCACAGTGTGTTGCATAGTATTGTGTTGTTACTCGTTTGCACAGGTACACTTTTATTTGCACAAGTGTTGTTTTTTTTGCTTTTCGAATAGTTCTTAGCTAATTTTTGTTAATTTATGGTATTAATTTGTTGTCTTAGCTTGTCAGCTAATTAGGTGTCTTGGATAGTTTTGTTAATTTATGTGGTTAATTTATGGTTGTTTTATATAGCACCTTGGTCCTGGAGGAACGTTGTTTCGTTTCACTGTGTACTGAACTGTATGTGGTTTAAATCAGTGGTGCCCAACCCCCGGGCCGCGGACCGGTACCAGTCCGTGGATCAAATGGTACCGGGCCGCACAATAAATAATTAAATATTTCCATTTTATGTATTATCTGAGTCTGAATGATTTTTTATTTTGAAAAACCTTGTATTTTGAAAAATGACCGGATTCTCTCGGTTACGTCTTGCGCGCAGTTTGTCTGCAAAACAATCCCTGCTATCTGTTATCACCCAAACGAGGATGGGTTCCCTTTTGAGACTGGTTCCTCTCAAGGTTTCTTCTTATTGCCATCTAAGACAGCTTTTCCTTACCACTGTCGCCCTCAGCTTGCTCATCATTTTGATTTGAACATATTTTTCACATTTCATACAAATGGCCATAATTTTATTTTGATTGTGTTAAGCTGCTTTGTGACAATTAAAATTGTTAAAAGCGCTATAAAAAAAAAAATGTAATCTAATTATTTTACTGGTTAGTTACAGTACACATTGCAAGTACCGTGCTGGATCCCCTTTTGCTTTCAATTAAATAAAATTTTATTTGTATAATGCTTTTAACAATTGTCATTGCCGCAAAGCAGCTTTACACAATCATAAGAATTATGGAAGTTTGTATAAAATGGGAATGTGTTTAAATAAAAATTATCAGATTGTCCCTGATGCGACAGTGCCAAGGAAAAATTCCCTGAGATGGCAATAGGAAGAAACCTGAGGACCCTAGGAGGAACCAGACTCAACAGGGAACCCACCCATCGTCATTTGGGTGATAACGGAAAGCAGGGATTGATCCAAGTCATGCTTTGTGTAGGAGGCTTGAAGTTCAGTATAACAGGAGATTAATATGTGACCTTCAGGACTGCCTTAACTGTTTATGGCATAGATTCATTAAGGTGCTAAAAACAGCCTTAGACATTTTGGTCCATATTGACATGATAGAATCAGGCAGATGCAGCAAATTTTTTGTGTATATACAAGGTGCATTCATGACAAACTATGACTTTTAATTGTTCCAAATAATAGAACACAGTTATCAGAGTATTTATTATTTATTTATTATTTCTCAATATGATCCTATGTTACACTAATGCACTTATTTCAGTAATTTGGAAGTACTACCATTAAAGGAGAATGCTTTCTCAGTACAGTGAAACCTTGGATTGCGAGTAACGCAATTTGCGAGTGTTCCACAGGACGAGCAAAGATTTTTAATATCTTTTCAAAGGTAAATTTCAGGTTAATTTGTTTTATTTTTACTTTACAGCAGTGATTCCGTTAGTGTGGCGCTCAATCGAGTATCATTAGAGAGATTTCTTGTTTATTTTTCCGATAAAACCGTGTTTCCGTTGTATGCACGAGTGTGTGAAAAGAGTGGAGGAAGGATAACTGTGTAAGACGAGAAGGGGGAGAGGGGAGCTTACTTTAGATTCACACACACACACACACACACACACACACACACACACACACATACACAGTGCCTGTGTGCTATTTTGAAAAATAGCCCAAATAATTTAAACTCAATAATTTGAGTTTCCATTAATTCGATTTGGCTTACGAGTGTTTTGAAATACGAGACCGCTTCTGGAACGAATTATGCTCGTAATCCAAGGTTCCACTGTATGCTGCAGCCATGATCAGACGGCTTGCTTTATGTTTCAAACTCTGGCCACCCAGGGCCTCCTTTAATGTTCCAAACGTTTTAAAATCACTTGGAGCAAGTGTTTAATCAAATGTTTTACTGCAAAAGACACGGGCGTAGAAAGCGTGGTAGGCCAAAACACTACCCGCAGTACATAGGCAAGTTGATCAACAGTGAGACACCGCCAACAGTCGACGGAATGAGAACAACAGCAAGAGACAGAGCGAAATGGTGCAAGCTTGTTGACGCCTGCAAACCCATAATATTTGCAGCCGACTGATGATGATGATGATGATGAAGAGTCTTCTGTGAATATCAATCACAAAAAATGTCATTAGTACACCTAACAAAAATGATTGCAAGCAATAAAAGTATCATAGTGTGGATCAGCAATTCATGTGTGACAGTGATTTGGAGGTTTTGAAGTTACTTCATGATGTTTCTCACATCTTAATTTTTTCTTCTCATAACCAAGCACGAATTATCAATATCCACTGTCCCACCAAACAAATTCCTAAACACGCTCTGACATGCTTACAAGCAGACATAGCTGGGTACAATCAGAAAACTGAGGCTTCTAGAGGGGGAAACAAGTGCTAAACCAATTATGAATGGGGTAGTGAACAACGAAGCAACAGATAGCAACCACTTTAATCTGAGCCATACAAAAGAGAAAAAAATCTCCCATGCCAATTTTCTCTTTTTTCCTCTTGGGCCCATGTGTGATTTGCACAGACAGGTGTCTATGTTTCTGGATTATGAGTTAATGTGTGCTCAGAACGTGTGTGTATGTGTGCGTGTGTTGTGTGTTCTCATGCATTCATGTGTGTGTAACTTAAAGCTGATTAATCCAGTCCCACTGCCTTAATGAGAGCAGAGAGCAGTAGATACCTCAGAGAGCTCAGAACATTGAACTCTTGCATGAGTCTCAACATCAGCCAAGCTCTCACTCCACACACTTCAAAGGAGTCAGTACAGCACAGCACTGAGCAGGAGAGACAAAGGAGACACAGCATGGCTGGGGAAGGGGGTGGACGAAGGGATCCCTTATCTCCTCCTGAGAGGCTGCTGCTCTGCGGAGTGAGATTGTCTGGAGCTGCCACCTGTCCCAGCGATCTTTGAAGGCAGCACTAAGCATGTGATGGGTCTGACCTCCTTCAGCTCCTTCTTCTCTTTTATGTCTCTCTTCATTTTCTGCTTTGTTATACCCCCCCAAACATACCCTCCCTGCCTCTCTTTTTGTCTTTCTCACTGTGAGTCTCCAGTGGTCTTTTCTCCTGTGCTAAGTACATGGGCCAGGGATGTACCTCTTCTTATGAAGCCCAGACCATAGGTAAAAAAGGAAATATTTTAATTAATGTTTTCTCTCATATCCTCTCCCACCAGGAACATAACTGGGTTTGGCAAAGCCATGAGTGGGGATTGCAAGGACAAAGATATGAACCTTACCACCAGAGACAAAATGCTCAATTCATAGAAACAAACACACAGAGGACCAAATTGAATAATATGCTCTCTCCACAACACCAGCTGTGATTAGTAACAGAGTGTTGAGAGGTCACTTGGAAGAGGATCAGCAGAAACATAATGGATTTATCCAATGCCTATACACCTTAGGGTAGTGGACTTATTACCATGATTTAAATTCTTTGGACGGCTGTGTACTGTACAGAATATGTTATTTTTCCTTTAGAGAAAGAGACTTTTTTAGGCATATTTAAAAAGGATTTGTGTTTTTTCCTTTTGATTAAATTGACATTCTTAGTTGAGTTCTGGTTTCAAAATAATGTAGGACAAGCTACAGATGTTTGCAGAAGACTTGCAAAAGAAGTAAGATTTTAACTCAAACTCAGTAGTAGATTCCTAAATTAGTAGAGTAACTAATTTCAATTACCATAGTCGTTTAAGACAAGACATGACATACAACCACGGAACGCTTTGTCTTTTACAACCCATATATGCTTCATTGTGACATAAAGAATCCATGCACCAAATGCTTTCTAACAGGTTTCTAATGTTCTTGCTTCTTTAAAAAAAATAGAAGAAATTTTCTCAGCAACTGTTTACATTCAGCTCTTCATGTTAACTAGCAAAATAACAATCACTTTGCTTCATTGGAAAATTAGTAAGAGCTTTACCTCTGACCATCACAGGAAGTTGACAAAGGAAACTACTTCCTTAAACAAAAACTTCACCATTTCAATAATTATAATTTTTGTATTTATGTGGCATGTCGGTTTGCATCTTCCTGTATAAGAAACCATAATTTATAATGCTCACAAACTTTGTAGCTTGAATTTCTGATTGAGCTGCTATTCCAGAAAAGTAATCAACATCTTCTGAATCACAACTGAGCCTTCAACAGCGTAGCTGGTCTCACACCATCAGTAACTGCTATGTCCCAAGTAGATCCTGAGTCTGTTCCAGGAAAAACGGATGCATGGCTAGAATGCACACTCAAGTGCTACTCAGCTTGACATGCATTTGTAATTTTGATCTTTCTTCTTTTTTATTATGAACATTTTATTGAAGCTGACAATGTGGTAAACTGACACATCAGTCAGTTTACAGTTTATTTTAATTTTACTTTGACCTTGTTTTGTGGCTTGAAATCATAATTCAATTAAGTAATTCAACAATTAACTGTTTTCTTATCAATCATAGATGAATATTTAGTTATTTTTAGCAAGTAGTCCGCAAAGTAACATTTTGAATTTGTAAAGAAGATTCAGCACTTTTCAATTGTAAGTGAAGATCAGTCACAAAACCCACCAGTTGATATGAATTCCAAACTCATACATTAAGTGCAGTCAACCAGCGACATTCATCCAGCCAGTACAGCAGAGTCCATCCATGACCTCCGGCCCTGCCTTCATGCTCTACCAAGGGCAATGACATAAAGGATATGCCCAGACATGGTGCCCAAAATTGTGATCAGGAGAAGATTTCACACAGCCAGAAGATGAAGGATTTGAAAAACTTTCTTGACAAGAGTGACATGAATAGCTCTCTTAGTCATACTTTGTGGAAGTAGTTATAAAGCTTAGCATTAGTGAAATATATCACATTTATCTAGCACAACCATGTTTTTCTCATTCAGAGAACCTTCCCTTGCTGCTTCAAGATTCATACAAAAGCCAGACATTTGATTATTTGTGCTTAAAAATAAACGCTAAGGGAGAAGGATTAGGAGATCTCCTCAGCAATGAAACCAATCCCAATTTACATATCTCATTCTCTTTCTTTTCATTAATGCCCCATTGAGTCCTATGGCCTTATGCAAATTTTACTCCATGAATTTTTGTGGGGGAAAAAAAGTTTAATGGAGATTCTGCTAATGTACACAAATGTTATCTAACCTGTACATTTCTTGCCCTGAGGATTGCTTTATAAGATGCAAAACAAACATAAATGAAAAGGTCAGGGAAAATTAAGTTAAGGATAAGGGGGAAAAAAGCAGGAAGGGATCATGAAAAAAGGTTTAAGACCCTTTCAGTTTCAACAGTTTCAACATTATCATTCTTTACTCTTTCCTGTTCATGGATCTTCTGCTTTGTTCTCAGGCAGGAGTGCTGTTGGTGGCATGATAGACAGTTGTGTGGGCAGCAGGGTCAAGGCTCAGTCAGGTGCATTAGAGCCATTTCACACATGCCTTGGTGCTTACTTCCTTCTAGTACTGCCAACACAGCAAAAATAACTACAATCTAATGTATAACACAAAATTTATAATAATAATAATAATAATAATAATAATAATAATAATAATGGTTTTTTCTTTTTTTAATTTCTGGTCACCCAAGCATACACCTGGGATAAATGTACAATCTGACAGATTACCATGAGAAAAAGAAGTGCAAAAATTTTGGTACTATAGAGAAACAGGTGACATGGCTTAGTTATGCAAGAGTTTAATGCTCATTACTTTAGATTCCTTAATGTCTACAGGAGGAAAGTCCATGTCTGTTGACAAATATGCTTTTAAGTCCTGAAGTTTTAGGCAAGCTAGCAAAAGGAATCATCATACCAACCACACCCACAATTTATTGTAATCAGTTAATATCATGTTAAATACACACATCCACACATACATACATACACACTTACATAAATAAATAAAATGAATGAAAAAGAAGGGGGAAATATGATACTTATGATACTTGATGATGCCCTTTGATGTTAATATACTGCGAATGCATATATACATATACACACACTACCGTTCAAAAGTTTGGGGTCACTTTCTAACTCCATGATGGTTCCTGATTTTTATTTCTTTCTA
>JAQQZT010000019.1:10995137-11009910 GCA_030068275.1 Clarias platycephalus | reverse complement strand
GTGTGTGTGTGTGTGTGTGTGTGTGTGTGTGTGTGTGTGTGTGTGTGTGTGTGTGTGTGTGTGAGAGAGAGACAGTGTGAGTTAGAGGGTGATTAGAGTGTAGAGCAAATGTGAGGTTATCATAACTTAAGAGCATAATTTGATTCAATTTTCAAAGAAAACTGTGCACAGGTTTCATGCTGCTGGAATGCACCAGAATGATACTCCACCCCTTGTAACGAGACAGAATATTTACATAATCAAAGTAGAAGGAGAATATAAAAATGGAAGTTTTCATAAGTGCATTAAGACCTAATCATCATTAAAGTGTATGTCGTGCAAAAGTGCCCACAAAAGCAATTGTAATGCTCTAAGTTGTCATATGAATATTTAGGGTGTGTTGATTGACTTATGATGTCAAATCATGCATTAAATAACATGCAAGAAAACATTCCACCTTAAAAGTTGCCAGTAGCCACTAAGCAGCACATACACAGATTGCAATAATGGTAACGATGAATCACATAAATGTCCCATGGATTCTATGATGTGTTTCCATGATCAAAGCATTTAATCAGAATTGATCTTTTTGGACATTCGCAAAATGGTTGTGCCTGCTGTGAAGCTTTATTCTGCCAGAAATGTAACAGAAGAACAAAAATAAGCATTCTTTTCTAAGGTCAGGTTAGGTTTCCCATCTTTTCCAATAAATCCCAACTTTCTGCATAATGATTGTTTACAAGAATTCAGTATCATCTATAATTGCTTAGATGCCTTAATTTTGTATGAAATACTGAGCCAATTTATTAACTAATAGTGAGCCCCTTCCTTAGCCAGAGACTCAGTAGGTAAAAGTACTTAATAAAGTAAAGACTGCTGGGAGAGAGCTGTTCTCACTGAGTTTACAATCAGGGATAGAAGCAAAATTTCCAGAAACCCGTCAAGTCACCTAATGTTATCCCAAACATAATTTTATTCCAACAAGAGAGAAACAATAAGATAAAGTGTTTATGTGACTAATTCCCATTTTCTTGGCAAATAAATTATCCCACCCCATTGATTCTGTTTGAAAATTTATTCCAATCTAGACAGATTGGGGCAGACTTTTCAGACTGAGGTTTTTGACGGTGTTGCATTTTTTTTTAAATTCTGCTTTTATTCCAAAAATGTATGAAATATTAGGGTTCATGTAAATGCACATTGTGATACATCTGCTTTTAGGTCTACTATAATAATACACTAATAAACATGAACCTTCATTACATTAAATTCGCAAATCTCTGCTTCTTTAAGAGGCCATAGATTATCAAACATCTATCAATATTCAAGGATCAATGGTCCCCTGAAGAGGCGGGTTGAGCCAAAAGTGCCAAAAATCCAGTCCTCACTAACTGATAGACATGTTACTTTTAAAAAGTCTTTTGATTCAAAATTAAAAGTTGCAGTAACAGTATATATTATGCAAAATGATCATTCTTTTATCGTTCTTTTATTTGCTGTGTAGTTGCTGCACTTTCTTCAACATTGAATGCTTCTACAATGTATGGTCTTTGTTCCCCATATTACTAAAGAATTCGAATAGTAATGATTATAAATAGAAAAAATGTTTGTTTTGCCTTTCTGACATAACATTAGAAGCTGGTATGTGTAGTGGTACGCCCCACTTAGCCGTTAACACACATCTGCACACAAATATGTGCAAATGCATAACAAAACATGGCCAAGTGCTAGTTTTAAACCTCATTTTAGCCTAACAAAAATTAAAGGCAAATACAGGTATACCAGAAAATACGTACGTTTTATTAAAGTTGTATCTATCCTTAAAAATAAAAAAAGCAATAAACATAGGGTTATAGGCCAAGCCAATATAGAAAAACTTTGCATGTTTTATGGGCAGTAAATGTTATTTGTTTATATTGTTTTGTTTAATATTATCTAGCTTTATTAACTGAATGTTATACGAAAATGTGGTTGTGCACTTGAAATAATTACCATACGGCCCAACACTGTGCATTTATGGTATTTGGCAGAAGCGCTGATCTAGAGCAAGCAATTAAGGGTTGACGGTGGCAGCTTTTGGTTCTTGGGTTTGAACCTGTGGCCTTCCAATAAGTAGTCTAACATCTTCACCACAAACAAAATTAGACAAAGTTACAACTATGTCAAGTTTACTCATTAAGTCAGAGACATTCATGTGTTTTTTTTATGGTGTAAGTTGATACTATGTCAGATTCCAGACTGCATGTCAGTAAAACTGCTGAAGGTTTCAGGAAGATACGGTGGAGGCATCCTGTTAACGAATAATGCTGACCTGTACATGCTTTCAGTGAGGCTTTGCACATCTGCAAAGTGGTCCTGTGGGTTTTTTTCTTTCCTTTAAAAAAAAAAAAAAACAGTCTAAAAAATTTATCAAATATTTTTGCATGATATCAGGCTTAACCCCATGATTGAGGTGTGGAGAATTTGGCGGCCAAGGCAACTTTTTAAACTTGCTGCATTCCTCAAAGTATTCTTGCATTGTTGCAGGGTGCATTATGCTGCTGAAAGAGGCCAGTGCCATCAGGGAATATTGTTTCCACAAAGGGGTGTACTTGGTCAGTTGCAATGTTTAGGTAGGCGGTGCATGTCAAATAACATCCACATGAATGGCAGGACTAAAGGTTCCTCAACAGAGCATTTCCCAAGCATCACACTGCTTTTGCCAGGATGCCCTGTTTCCATCATGAACTAACTAACATTAACCTTAGCAATTCGAGCTAGTAGCTGGTAGTTGGACTACCCGGGCCAGCCCTCATTCCCCACGTGCATTAGTGATGTCTGCCTTGTTAAGAATGCTTGGCTTATACTATGGATGCTTGTCTTTTTATTGACCTTGCTTTTTGTTTGCCTAGGCTCCTCTTAATAAAACTATAAAATCTTCATAAAACTATAAAATCTTCACTGGGGTAGCTCACTGTGTAAGATTTTGGACTGCTGATCAGAAGATCAAAACTATCAGAATGAAATTGTTTGGCAAGACCCACAACTCCCAACCTGCTCAGATGTATAACGAGATAAATGCAAGTTGCTGACAGGACACTTGAGCAAGGTCTTTCAAGAGGCATTAGAGAGAAGGGGAGAGAGAGAGAGTTGTTAAGAAGGCCAGTAACAGAGAGATTAGTGGAGAGTTGTTAACCTATTGTCCTTGCTGTCTTCTCTGGTGAACTTGATGCGTCAATAGTGTTGATACTGTATGTTCTGCAAAGGCCTGTACTTCCTTAATCTTAATCTTCACCCAGGTGTTGTCTACATGTCTGAACCAATGAGTCAGTGCAGAAGGACATGAGCTGAGGTTCTTTATAAAGAAAGCTGCCTCAGGACCATCCAGGAGGTATACTGAAGTTACATTTCTGTTTCTGTTTTGCGATGATAACTGTGCACAAAAGGAATTCCCTCTGTCCTCTGTTACAAATTGTGAGACATTCATGGGAAATGTACACTATGCTACTAATAAGTAACAGTACTGTAACTATATACTGTTCAATGAATTTACAGAAGTGGGTCAGTGAGAGTGATAATATGATGATATGATGATGATAATATGATAATAAATGTCAGATAATTAATACCGTTGGACGTTGTGCTGGACGCCACAGCCTTCTCACTGATCTCAGTTCGGGTCAAGGAGGATCTCTTGGTTACCACAATGGTCTCCATCCTCTTTTTCTTCTCTGCTGTTGAACTGGGCTGGGACTTTGTTTCCATGGTGACTGCACATTCCTTAGTGTAACATCAAATCTGAGACACCTGGAAGTTCCACCAGAGAAAGTGACAGAGGTTAGTTAGGTGTGTCAAAAAAGTTATGTTTTTCACACAGCTTCTTCTGTGGAAACATCACCATCAAAGCTAACTGGTAGGGGTCAAGAAAAGTAAGTAAAAAGAACCATTATGACACATTCAGGATTTTAAACCCAAGAACCAAGGTTTGAGACTTTAGGACTACTCATGTTTGTTTAAAATATCACAGTACTGGGAATATGCTGGGAATATCACATTACTGGGGCAATTTTCTCTTTTGACAGTAAGCTCTTTGCTTAAGAAAGTTTTTTGGGAGTTATATGGGTTTATCTAAACGCCTCAAATTGTGCTACAGGCACAGCCAAAAAACTTCCAAAGATTTGAGTCTCAAACATCATCAGTGTTCTGTATGAATTCTCAATTATAAAATAATTCCATGTTAAGACAAGTAAAAAAAAAACTCCTACTTGCAGGCTAAATAGTTTTATCTACAGATAGTATTGTAATGTATTTAAATAATCTTTGGCTACGTTACAGAGTTAGTCTGCATCTGAATGTTATTCGCATCAGTTCGATTATGTAAAACGCATGTATAAATACGGCAAGTTATGAGGATAGTGAAGAGGCAGTGGATTGTTTCTTACAACAGAGCTAAATCTAAAGGCTTATGTTCCAAGTAAAATGGTATAACAAAACTGTATAAAGCATGTGCTGTGGATGGTGTATGGGGATGCACAAATGCAGCTGTATTCAAGGAATTTATAAAATACAAGTCAAACATTTGCAAACAATCTGCAAGTAAAAAAATAAAATAAAAAAACAGCAGAATTATCCTTCTTTCTCAAAACCGATCAAAAACATCTTACATTCTTTTACTTAAATCCGCATGAATAATTGCACAACACTAATTTATGTAGAACATCCCAAATGCCAAAACACAGTAAATAAATAAAATGTTTTTTAGAATATGTTTGGCATTCTTTAAGTAACAAAAAATATGAAACACTAGCTAGACCAAACCAGTAATCGATTTCTAGCCTATGTGGAGAACACAGCACTAGCTCTGACAGCCTGTCAAAGAAACAAAGAATGATCAGATGGATAGCGCCCCAAAAGTCAGCTCTTTTTCTTTTACATTACACCATCCAGCAGTTTCAGTCTGTTCAGAGAAGAAAAAAGAAGCAAAAGAGGGCAAGAGGGAAAGTGAAAACACATAGTGAGTCCTTTATGCCTGTTATTGACTGGCCTCTGACACTTGGGTGCACTGGCTCTGCGTGTCTGTGAGTGTTTGAACCCTCCAGTTCCCCTATCATCAATCCCTAGGCAATTCAGTAAGAGCAGAAAGATGCAAGGAAACTAAAATCAGAAAATTGAGACAGGTGAAAAGTAAAAGAAATATGTGTAAAAAAAAAAAAAAAAAACAGAAAAAGGACAATTAGAGCCAAAAATAGGAAACAAGTATTGACATAGTCATAGCAAGTCATAGCTAATGTACCAGTCAAGACCATTAGTCTTTTTCCCCACAGCAATATCCTGACTTAACAATGCCACCTACTACTTGTTTCTTTTGAACTGTTCTCTGCCATTTAGTATTATGAGTGTGAAGGTCAACATACACAATTCATGAGGAACTGCATAATATCAAGTAATAATAAAGTTGAGTTTAAAGCTCTTAAGTAAATTCATGGAAACATTAGCATTTTACTCACATACAAGGTTTTCAAAATATAATGCATAAATGTAAAATAAATGTAAAGTTTCATTTTAGACATTTCACTTTGATTGAGTCCCACACCCAATTAGATGTGTGAGAGAAAGTGTGTTCTATTCATGTGGGCTTGTCCATAATCCTCACTTGGAGAAAGAGAGGCGATTAACCAGGTTTAAAATACCACAATTCTGACTGCTCCCAAGGAAAAAAAAAAGATTCTTATTTTAAGCACATTAGGCAAATCAATTTAGCATAAATTATACGCTCCAGCGACAAACGCAAGTTGAAAGTCAGTGACAAATGAAACATCAAAGTCAAACAACAGAATAAACTTTTCTAATAAAACCAATGTCTTTTTGAAGGCACAAATTTTCTCCAGGTGAATTTATTTTGTTCCTGAAGTTGATTTGCTGGAAGGCTCTACTATGGGCTCATGGGCATCAGAATTGAACCATGGAGCAATGAAAGAAGGTGGACTGTTCTGATGAATCACATTTTGATTTACATCTTACATGGGGAAGAGATAGCACAAGGATGCACTATGGAAAGAAGGCGAGCTGACGAAGGCAGAGTGATGCTTTGGATAATGTTCTACTGGAAACCTCAGGCCCTGGCATTCATGTGGGTGCTACCTAAACATTTTTGCTGATATTTTTGCTGTACAGTACCTCCCTTCATTAAAACGTTACTTGCTGATGGCAGTGGCCTCTTTCAGCAGGATAATGAGCCCCACTGGCATACTGCAAAATTGTTCAAGGTGTTGACTAGTCCTTCAAATTCTCCAAATCTCAATCCAATCAAGCATGTAGGGGATGAGCTGGTTAAACAAGGCCAATCTATGGAGGCCCCACTTCACAACTTACAGTATTTAAGGATCTGCTACTCACGGTTTGCCTGCTACCATAGCATACCTATAGTGATGTCCATGCCTCGTCATGTAAGGGCTGTTTGGGTAGCAAAATGGGGACCTACGGTTGGCTGATTTGGACATAACAGGGCTATATTGGAGGCTAAATGCACATAGCCCATGTTTATGGATCTCCTAAATATCTGAATTATCATTTACCCACCTCTGACTAGTGTTTACCTACCTGTGACTAATGACCAGCATTGTTCACCAATGACCAGCATTAACACAGGCTGAAAAATGCAATAAATGTATTTCTATAATGGCTTTTCAATAACCCTGGTTATTCATATTGTTTTGCAAGAACAAACTGTAATGTATTCTATACTGTGTTGCAAAAGACTTTAAACACAAAGTAACAAAAATCAACATTAAACTGACTCACTCGCTCACTCATCATCTATATTGCTTTATCCTGTATACAGGGGGCCTGGAGTCATCCCAGGGCAAGGGATGAGTACACCCTGGACAGGGTGCCAACCCATCACAGAGCACAAACACACACACTCACATGCTCATTCACACACTAAATGGCAACACCATTTAGCCCAACCTGCATGTTTTTGAATCCACCAAGCATAAGGAGAACATGCAAACTCCATGCACACAAACCTGAGGCAGGAATTGAACTCGGACCCTGGGGGTGAAAATGGCAGTGCTAACCACTAAGCCACCGTGCTGCCCAACATAAAACTGTGTTGTGAATATTCTGTTCATTACAGGGCTAGCCAGATATTGATGTGATTTATACTGTAGTATTTATAATATTCAACTTTTTTTCCCCCTCACTGAAATGTATGATGGATTGTTTAGTTCTTTGAATGGTGGTTGATAAAAAAAATAAAAATAAAAAAAAAATCACACTGTCATAGTCATTCTTTATTTTAATAGTGATTAATAAACTTGAGAGACGATTACCCACAATCCCACAGTGCTACCATTGGCTAAGTTGTTATTATGTGACGCTCGGCAGACATAGCACAATCGTACTACTCAATAAACAAGAGCAGTCTTGATATACTAGTTAAAAATAAGTAAGTATAATTACTCAATGTGTAACTGAAATAAGCAAGCTAAATAATAGCACAGAGACGTTATTGTGCTGTGCAATGTAGTTTATTTGTATCGGCAAAAAAATCTGACAAAAACAGAACATACAAACTTGTTACATTAATTCTAGCAGTTACACAGAAATTCTTAAATCAGGTAGAAAGCTAAAATCAAAAGTGATGTCTCATTTGATGTCAATCACTTGGTTGTTGGCCAATGAGCTCTAAGCCTACTCCAACATAAAAAACAGAATCAGCTCAAAATGCAAAGACGCAAACTGAAGTGTGAAAGCAAAGCATGAAAATGACTGTAAGCATATATCAGTGGTCAACAGCATAATTCGAATCTGCTGTTTGGTTGAAAGTTGTGGTTCCTAAGTTGTTTACAAAAAGGTAATGTTGAAAGTGAGCCATAAATGTTAATAGGTCCAAATTCTATTAAGAATGCAATTGCAAGCCTCCGAGTGACGCAGTGGTAAAGCGCTCGCCCCATCATCCGGAGATCGCTGGTTCGAACCCCGGGTGATGCTGTTTTCTTCTCACAGCCGGAGGCACAGAGAGAGCTGATTGGCCGAGCTCTCTCAGGGGGGGAGGGATGAGAGGTACTTGCGCGCCCACATTAATCACGGCTCTACAGCCAATAAGGGGCGTCTGTGAGCTCGCGAACGCGGGAGCGGCTAGTGCTTTCCTCCGAGTGTGGATGATAGTCTTCGACCCTCCCGGCTGAGTGGTAGTGGTAGCCTTAATGAGGGAGCCCCCTAGTGACGGGGAGAAAATTGGAAATACCCACAAAAAAAAAAAAAAAAAAAAAGAATGCAATTGCAACTTTTCTGGAAAGGTAATCAGGGCACACAGTCAAACATGAAGAAGCATTTTATTAGGTTTTATTTATTTATTTATTTAAATTAAAGCTTGCAACCACATTCATTCCTGCTAAAACTTTTTTGACTAAGCATTTTTGTACATTTTATATACACTTTTAAAGAATGTATGTAAGGCCTTAATATTTAACAGTGAAAATTGTGTTATCACTGATTGCAATGCATTTTGTCCCTTTTTCAGATCAGTGCAGTTTGCAAGCTGAGAAACGCCAGGTCACAGGAGAAGGCATAGCCTATTGAGTATGCATGCAACCTGAGCTCAATTGAAGTTTGTGTGACAGACATTGATGCTGAAAGACCAAAGGGTGGCACTGTGCACACTTCTTCTGTGTGTGTGTGTCTATGTGTGTGGATGGGGGATGGGTGTGTAAGTGTGTGTGTCCCACTGTGGTGAAGACACCCTAGAGAGTTGATGAGTGAAGGCAGAAATACCTTTTCTGATGAAAACTATAGCCCTTTTCACATATCCTGTTCAAGACAGGGAATAATGTGCATTCGTTGCACCTCAGCATTCTCTGAAAAACGAATGGAGACGAAATCACTGGTTGTTGTGCCTTTAACCTGAGAACAGAGGCACAGGGGTCACTGTGGGGGAACTTTGTAAAAGTGAAAGTCATTGCGTTTAGTGAGTGAGTGACGTAAAGGTGCACAGCTAGAAAAAGTACCTCAATTTACTTTTGGAAAGCAACAGAATTCACAGTATTTGTGACTCATACTGTATGTTATAATTAGACATCAACATTATTGTGTTAAATCATGCTGCCTCTGAATTTGAAACACTGGTACGCTGTTTAAAAGCATATACTGAGATGGTTTAATGCCACATTGATGGGGTCTTTTTTGCAACTTTCTAACACACTTCTATCTCTTTCTCTCTCTCTCTTCCTCACAAACACTTTCACACATGTACATGCACACGTATATACACACAAAATAAAAAATAGGATCAAACATAGGGCTGTGCTTGGCCTAATCTGTAACAAAAATTCTCTCAGCCTCATCTCTAAATTTAAATGCAAAGCATTTGCAACATTTTGCATCCATTTGATTTGCCTCCAAATAAAATAACAAAACATATTTCTGCTCCTAAATTGTGATGCTTTGTGGTCTCGCACCTCCACGGTTCGATTCCTGCCTTTGGTCTGTGTAAGTAGAGTTTACATGTTCTCCTTGTGCTTGGTGGGTTTTCTCTGGGTACTCCAGGTTCCCAAATTGTCTGTTTTGTGTGTATAAGCATGTGTGCCCTGCGATGGATTGGCACCCTGTATCCTCACAAAGGCTCCAGGCCCCTGTGACCCTGTACACAGGATAAATGGTATAGAAGATGAATAAATAAACCTTTGCTGAATTAATCCTTTTTAGGCAACCAGGCATAAGCTTCAAACTTTACATTACATAAAAATTCTATATATGAACAGTCAGATTGAAGACCATAATTTTTAATGTTACGCTTGTGCATAATGTTATGCTTAGTTTAGTGTGCAACTGGTCCACCACATCACTGTCCACTATTATTGCTCTATATACCTTAAAAACTGTTCCTCAACCCTTGAAGATAATCACATGCCCTGTGGAAACATGCAAACAATTCATGCTAATAACGAAAATCCCAAGCACATTCAAAACACAGTTATTGGCTCACTTATCCAATCAGGGAAATAAGGCATCAAATCCCTATTAGCCCTGTCAGTGCAGAATCAGAGGGCAAATTATCCATCCCAAAGCTTCAGGACAATTCATCAAGCCAAAGTCTCTAGAGGAGTCATAATGTTTACTTAGAGACAGCCCACATCCCCCTCTGGCATGCTTTATTGGCTCTTATTAATTCCTGTACAGACCCTAGTAGCTATGCCATTAACAGCCTATTATAGGGCAGAAATGAGAGTAATTGTGCACTGCAGTCCTATCTTAAAACAACTACAACTCAGAAAAGATCAGGAGGAGAAAACTGAGTAATTAGTTTAAAATAATGTATAAAACTTAATTTTTAAGATTATAAGCGGTTAAAGAAAAAAGAGCAAGAAGGTCGAGCAAAGGGAAAGAGTAATTTTGTTTAGATAGATAGAAACAGTCTGAGAAGGAGATGTGACCACCAGTATGATGTGGAAGCTCTTCCGAGAGCCATTTGATTTATACGCTTCATTGGAATTTTAACATTTTTTTCAACCACCACTTCTGGTTTTTCATACATTTCTTCTTTCATTTGATTATCAGGTGAGCTGCAACATCTTCCATTAATTTTACCTGTAACTTGCTTGGTTAAGTGATTGGAATTTGGTACATACAAGGAAGAAAACACTTTATACATGGAGACAGCACACTTCAGCCAGAATATAGGGAATAAGAAAACAAACTGCTGTTTAGATTAAAATAAATATAAATTATTTGAACCATGTTTACATGAAATTTTCCTGACAAAAAATTACTTTTTATATTTCAAGATTGTTTCAGGTTTTCTTACAAAACAAAACAAAAAAAACGGAAAATATTTCCCAAAATTAGTATGTTCATGAACATTTCTTCTTATTTACCTGCAGTATAGTTCCACACAATGCTGCTAGGGGAAATCAAGAAAAGGCATCATGGAATGCTCACGAAGGGGGTTCGCCTTCTTCATGACAACTCGCCAGCCCATTCTGCTCACAAAATAGTGAAACTTGTGGGTGACTTGGGGTACGAAATTCTGCCTCATCTCCCTACTCACCATCACACCCAGTGACTTCTTCGTCTTCCATCACTTGAAGAAACCACTTTGTAGCATTAACAAAGCGATTACTGAGGTGGAACTTTTCCTCTAGAGACAAAAAAAAACTTCATCAAAGATGGTCTCCACCAGCTCATCCAAAGTTTGGAGAAATGCGTCGCCTTAGGTGGAGGATATGTAGAGAAGGACTGAGCACACAACCAAAGTTAATTTTCATGACATTATTTTTCCATGGGAATAATAATTTATTAACGCCCCTCGTAGAATGGTTATGGATAAAGCTGTAAAAGTATAACAGACAGAAAGAAACCAAGGGAGAGTAACAGTAAGAGAGAAATGTGAGAGCCAGCCACAGAGGAACTTTGGAAGACTCCAACAACTGTCTATCTTCCTACTCACATGCTGAGATATCTTCCACTCTTATACAAACTGACTCATACAAGACAGCCTCATTCATTTTATATTCCCCAATATAAGAGATCCACATGATTCAACAACTCCTCATCCACATTATTATCATTATCACCAGACCTACAAGGACCTACACAACTATACACAGGACAACACACAACATATGCTCAACTAACAGAAACAAAAAAGCCCTTACAGACAGCCAGAAGGGGATACATTAATATATCATAATCCAAAGAAACACAGTATACAAACAGTATATTTACATATATTGATGATGTCTTTATAGAGTGATCCATTTAAAGGTGATTCTTTCTTTTATGAAGAAATGTGTTAATGCAATTATTGCAAATGTGTCTGTATGTCTTACATTTCTGAATCTGCCATGTCAGTCATCAAATACTGTAAAACGACTTGTAAAGGCACTAACATGTGCGCTCCTCAGTGGCATAACAGAAAAGCATTTGCCCTGTCATTCTGAAATCAGTAGTCTGAACTCTTAAAATCCCTTCTAAGGCCTTGCTCTCTTAAGACCCGTTCACACAGCTGGTTCAACAAACGAGTACTGTGCTATCATTATTGGAATTCTATATAACCCTACTGTTGTTGGGGCATTGTTGTTGCACCTTTAACCTGAGAGCAGTGGTAGTTGCAGAAGCAAGACAAGATCTGTGTAAAAAGGTAGAACTCCCATCACAGAACGGGGCCTGAAGTGTGATGAGTGACATGCTGTCATGAGGTTTAAAGAACAGTAAACAGCTGACAATTAACTCACTGATATATGGAGCAGGTCAAACCTACCCACCACACTTAATTAGTACTAAAGCCATAGTAAACTTAAGAATCAGCTGAGGTCAACAATGCCAAGATTTTGTTTTTGGACTGCCTTCTGCTTTATGACTGCTTACAAGAATTTAGCTTTGTCTATGATTGGTTAAGAGACAATAGCTAAGACATAGGATGCAATCCTAAAGGGAGAAGGCAGGACTTACATGGAGTGCACTTAAGCACCTCATCTGTGATAAATGGCAGTTAAATGGGGAGACATTGGGCTCTGAGCAGAGCACTGCGTTTAGTGAGTGAGGTGAATGTGCAGAGCTCATACTCAATATTTAATCCTCTCATCATTATAGACACCAATGCTGTTGTGGGAAATGCATTGCCTTCTCTAAAAGTGGTGCGTGAAAGCCACATGCTGTTTAAGAGCAAACACTGAGGTGGCTTATTGGTGAGTTACAGTTATGCTTATAGTTACATATACATGTACTGTATATTACAAAATGTCAAGGAAAGGGGTCTTAGAGTACAGGAGCTTTAGTGAGAGGGGATACTCTCTGCCCTGCCAATCACAGCAACACTAGCTAATAGTAAACATCTCTGAGTGAAATTTAGCAGAAACTGAGTCTATGACATAGCAAGAGCAGCCATTGGGAAAGATGTGTCTGTTCACTGTATATGGTTATATGTTATAGGACAGAGGCTAACTGGTAGGTGATAATTGAGCAAGGCCGAATTACTGGACAAGAAAAATGAACTTAATCAAAACTTACTACTGATATACTGGAACTGATACACAGTTGTCCACACACCTGGGATAAACTTCAGTCCAATTAACTGAACAGTACACTGAACCACACAAACTACGTTAAATATTTGCTTTTTTTAAACCACAAAGTTATTTCTGTTTGCTTATGGAGTGTATTTTATTTATATCATTACCTGTTATTTTTTATCAAAATAATTTTTGTATTTTCACAACAACAACCCTCTCAACAATGTATTCGACTCAATCAGCTACAGATGTTTTCGACTCATGCAGAGTGGTGCAACAAAAACACTTTTGCTTTATTATCTGATGATGGAGAACTCAAATCATCCTACACTCATCTATAACCTGGAGCTCTCAGGGGAGAGGTGTACTCTCATGTCAATTATAGCAGCAACAGCCAATCATGGGCATCAGTGTTTTATTCTCACCCCTAATGGTGTGTGTGAAGCAGTTCAAGAAGCTCTTTGCTTGTCTGCAACAAAAGTTAAGGTTCACAAAAATGGTAAATATACTGTCACAGCGTGGACTAGTGATGGGCAAGTGCCAGAACTTTTACGCTCCTCCCTCACTCTGAAGGCTCCCTCCCAAGGAGGCATCCCCCCGACCGGTGCGTGAAGGGGCGGGGCTGACCAGTTCAGCACGGTTGGCGTGAGAGAAAGAATGAATCTCATGCTCCTACCACATTATAAAAGCGGTGTGGGGAGCTTTGTCCAAAGTCCAAAAAAGTCCAGAGTAACAACTACGCGAGTGAATGTCTGAGTTTAAAGTTCAGAGCCTCAAGTTGTGCGGCCAACGCTAAAAGACAAGAGCGGCATGTGGGCAGAGTTATGAATCTCCATGGGTAGGTAAACTGAACACTGCTTATTGATCACCGCATGGGAGACATCCTGGCACCTTTCATCCACACCATGAACCATCACCAAGCTATCACGATCTAGCCGTCAACAAGGAAATGCCGCTGGGTTTGCTATTGAGGACGCCGTGCCCTGTCTGGGTAAGCGGGCCAGACATTGGAAGTCGCAAGGGCACACGGCAAGGCCGCACCAATGGATGTGAATGGATGGACTAAAGCCTCGTTAAAGCCCGCATATGAAGTTGCCCAAGAGAACCCACTCTTCCATTCTAAAGCCACCAAGAAGGACCCAACATATTCTACACATGTGAGTGGCATGTGAGTGTGGCGATACCTGCAACGTTGTTAAAGCACCAGATCAAGCATGCAACATTGTTAATTCACAAGATTCAAAGATAAAGACACATACAACAACAAAAAAAATCCTACTGTCCAGACATGAGAACGCCATTGAAGATCTAGGCATATGCAGTACAATTGGGATTTATTGTATTAATAAATACTAGCTATCACACAGAGACTATGAAAACAAGCTGACAATATGATCTATACTTCAAGATCAGACAAAAAAAAAAGGAAATCAGAAAATGGGCAAAGAAAATTGCATTCAGTACAACTCATTTCTTGTTGCATAAATCCATAGTCTGCAATTCTGATTGAAGTGATATATTGATCAGGAGACTGCAACATATTCAATAGAACGTCAACAATTTATTTACTGAGAGTGAATAAATTATAGATGTTACAAAAATTTTTTTATTTTGCAGTGTTTAATTTTGATCTAAGATTACCATCACAGTGGTGTCACTTTTACACACACATGTTAAAAACTGCCTTTTAAATGAATGATTAGCTAGATGTAAAATCTAAAATAATTCAAATATCACAAAAACAGCCTTTTTCCATCTTAGAAATATTGCAAAACTTAGGAGCATCTTATCTGTATCTGATG
>JAQQZT010000019.1:10794953-10806879 GCA_030068275.1 Clarias platycephalus | reverse complement strand
ACAATGTAGAAAGAAATAAAAATCAGGAATGATCATGGAGTTAGAAAGTGACCCCAAACTTTTGAACGGTAGTGTATGTCTGGGTTTTCTTTGGCCTAAATAAAATCACCAGTTTCCCATAGTTTAAAAATGTATTTTAGAATTGCAATTAAACTCAGGAAAGAATGTTACTTTTTTGAGAGCAAGACATGGTTAAACAGAAAATAAATGAAAACCTTTTCTATCTGTGACCACAAATTACAAGGGTAACTAGTACCACTGAATTGGTCAAAGGAAATTGGAATGATCCTACTAAATGTATGGAAGGCTCTTGTTGTATTTTCTTACTATTAATAAATGTGTCAAGTAGGCACTAAGCCCTGTAGTCCTGTGAAAACAATGTTTAGAATAATGCATTACCTGAGCTGTGCCATCCAGGACACTCCTGATGAAGGTGATCAGTTGCTCCAGACTGTCCATGGGCTCGCTGGGCAGAAAGTACTGCTCATTAGATGTGTTGAGAACAATGATAGATGGCACAGCCACCTCACTGATGAAAACAAAACACAAGCAGTATGACAATAAGCTTTATTTGCTGTTTTAGAGCAACCAATAACAGCCACAGAAAGATAAAATGGAAGTGGAAAAGAAATTAAGCATAGAAAAACTAAGCAATATCATATATATAAAAACATAGAAAACACACAAAACTAACACTCTTACTATTGACCCAAAAATCAATTATATGTAAGCCCACAAAGTAAAATGTCCTTTTTAATAAATAGGAATGTTACTGCCAGGAATATGAGCCTGCCAAAAATCAAACAGTATACTAAGATGCCAGACACCTGACAACGTTCCCTGACAGAGAGAACAAGATGATAAAAAGCTAAATTGTTTTGCCATAAATATCAACCATTACAAGATCAGTAAATTCTCTACAAACCACCCCAATTCACCACATTAGGATGAAGTGGAGAACGCATTTTAAATAGTGCATTTATGCTTACAAACACTTATCTACTCTCTTGAAATTACTTACCTATTAACTCACTTATTCATGAATTAATAAGCTAACAGGGGCTGCTAATTTCAGAACTGGTAAAACAGCTATCAGCTTGTCCCAGCAAAAGAAATCCTAGTCTCTTTCTTCTAGATCACTGAGTGAAACTTGGTACTCATAGATGAAGGAATGAAGTAAGAAAGAAATACATACCCCATTATGAGGCTGTTGATGTAGTCATTACCATCCATATGGCCAAACTGGAAATCCCTGAAGAAGAGCAAAATATATTTTTTCCATCGAGCTAAGAATATGCAAGCAAGTCAACATGAAATATTTAAAAGCTTACTGTACATGTCGATCAGCCACAACACTAAAACCACTGCAAGTTTACTGGAGTTAACATTAAACTGATAAAAGGATCATGAGTACCCATCTATGTTTGTGGGGACCAAAGGCTTGTCCGTCTGGTTTGGTCCCACAGAAAGCCAATGTGGCACAACTTGCTGAAATAAGTTAATGCTGGCCACAATAGAAAGGTATCAGAATACCTAGTGCATCACAGCCTAAAGCATATGGGTCTTAGCAGGCAAAGAGTTCAAAGTTGTTGATCCGGCCTCCAAAGTTCTCAGAACTCAATTCGAACAAGCATCTACGGAATGTGTTGGATAAACAAGTCTTATACCCACCCCATAATTCACAGCACCTAAATGATCCACAGTTAATGTAGCGATATCAGATACCACTGGTGGAGTCAAGCCACAAGGGGCCAGAGCTGCCCCGACAGCACAAAGAGAACCCGTCACAATATTGAGCTTAATGTTTTAATGCTATGGCTGACTGTGTAAACTGTGTGGAAAATATTTAATATTGCACTTAATTGTTTGGAATTTTCGATCAGAGTTAAAAATTCTGCTTGGTTATAAGTGGCTATTAATGACTAGATTAGAGGCTTTAAAAATATGTACAGTGCTGTGAAGAAGTATTCACCCTTCCTGATTTTTTGTTTTGTTTTTGCATACTTGTCACACCTAAATGATTCAGATCAATACATACATCAATACAATTCATCAATACAACACATTTGTATATTATACAAAGCTAAGCCGAGCATAAAGTTTAAAAGTTTCATAGACTAATAAATGAGTCGTTGGTTCTGTCTGCTCTGCTTCGATAAGCTTAAAAAAAGCAAAAATAGGTCACAGAGCAGTGTTTCTGTCGCAATTCCGCAGCGTGAGAGAGAGAAAAACTATTGGCTCAAAACGTAAACCAACACTTGCTCGTTTTTCAAGTCAAAATATCTAAAAAAAATTTGCTGGTCTTGCGGAACGCTTGCAAACCAGGTTACTCGCAATCCGAGATTCCACTGTATATATACACTGTAATGGGTTTGACCCTTATGCACGGGTAGCACCACAAATACATGGACACAAAGCTAGTTACTTAGAGGAAAAAAGGGTAATTTTATTTTATTTTTATTTCTGTAAAACCCCACTTCTAATCGGTCACATAAATTAACTCCAGTTTCCGTCCCTTTGTTCCTCATTTATTTTGTTGTGCATTTTCTGTTTTCACAGCATATTGCGTTCAAATTTTTTACCATGACACTTTGATGTTTTCCTTGGGTCTACCAGTACGTGTACCAGTACTACCCTTTTACAACGTTCTATCAGAAGGAACTCCTGCCTGAGGCCGCACCCAAAGGAGAGCTGAGAGGGGCCGGTTAGCCAAGTCAGCGGGAAGAGTTGCTTTGGGAGCACAGCAGGGCACTGCCTCCAGACCTGCACATGCGCACATGTTCACAACTTTCCTTTCCTTTTTGTTTACCTCGTCTCATGTACTGCCCATGTGTCAAATCAGTTACGCTGTGTGTTACTTAACATATATTTTATATATACTTTGTGTGAGTGTTAAAAAGAATAAAATAAATATATGATATAGATTAAGAAGGGGTGTCCAAACTTTTGACTGATACTGTATACATGTATAGACACATATCGTGGGTATAGAAAAGAATCACCACCTCCCACCTTTTGTTGCTTTGCAGTCTGAAATAAAGACATTGTTTTATCCAGCTGTATCTACTCATTTTAATATAGTAATTTTAACATTCAACATGTAAGGAAAAAAAACAAAAAACAAGCAGAACTGTGGATCACCCCATTCTAAAAATAACTTGTAAACTCAACCAGGTAAGGCCAATCAACTCAATGACACAAAAAGTAATTTGACTTTCAACTATGATTATCTGTGGTCATTTTGATTAGCTCAGCATGAAAAAGCTAGAGTATTTAATTCCCTAGTAGTGCGACTAAACCAATCAATCAACCATGGTTGGCAAGGCACTGTCAAAAGAGGGGGTACTTAATACTGCACACATGTTTCTTTTAGGCTTCATTTTCAATAACCCCTCTATGACCTGCCATAGAAAAGCTCTGGAAGGAAAAAGTCCATTGTTTGGAGAAACCTGGTCATTCTGTATATTCAGGTCAGCTGACCAAATTTTTTGGGCACATAACATTGCTGAACCTAGATCTGCTGAGAGCAAACCAAAACACTGCCCCCACAGGCTTGTAAGCTACAGTATACACTAGGCATGATAGGGGCCATCATTCCTAGAGCATATCTTGACTCATCAGACCTCATGATCTTTTTCCAATGCACCACAGACCATTCTTTACGCTTCCTAGCAACTTGAAGCATTTTCTTCAGATTAGGCTCACCGATACTTGATCTTCTTAAGGCTGCATAGCTGTTTAGTCCCAATCCCTTGAGTTATCAAGTAGCATTATGCATGAGGAAATGCTCTTACTTTCACTATTAAACATACCAGTGAGTTCTACTGTTTTTTTTTTTTTTTGCTTTCACCAAGACTTTAATTGATCTCCGATCACACGCATTCACCATGTTTCTTCCTCAAAAGGTTTTCACCACTATCCTTCCAGGATTTTTAAATATTTTTACAACTCTTAAACCAATTTATGTAGTTTCAGCAATCTTCTTGGTTGTTTTCTTTTCTTGATGCAACACAATAATTTGTCCCTTCTGAAACAGAGTTGCATCTTTGCCAAGACCACAGGATATGTCTTCTGACATGGATGTTTAAGAAATGAGAAGTTACTGCATCAGTAAGTGTCAAATAACTTTTTACTAGCATATTAACCACTGCAGTAATTGTCCAATGGAAGGTTCTTAACTATTTGCTTAGTTACATCCAGGCGTCCATACTGTTATGTATCTCTCAGCAACAGGCATGTTAGTCACTCTCTTCTTTCTAATTAGCAAGTCAAAGCACTATGCACTTGGGCAGATCAGGCATCCACAAAGGCCTATTACAACAACAAAAAAAAAGTCTGTTGAGACAGGACGGTATCAATTTAATTGAATTCATTTTGTATTAATTTCCATATTGTAATATAAAAATATTACAATATGGAAATTAATACAAAATGAATTCAATTAAATTCATTTAAATGCAGGGTCAGGGTAGAAAATATATCATCCTAGGCTACATCTTTTTTGTTGCCTTCCTTCTACAATAAATTGTTTAAATAAATTCTAATATTTAAAAATCTTCCTTTTCTTGTGGACAGTAATTTGTAATTAAATGTGTCAATCATCATGAACACATTATTAAAAATAATTGTATTTGTTTATTTATAATTAAATCTAATATGTTTATTATTTCTAATCATGTTTATTTCTGTTTCTCACGGAGTGGGTTGCCAGTTGAACACCTTCCACTTTGTCCTTTAATAAAATAATTTAATTAACTAATTCAAACTAGTCTATGCTTTATCTACGTACTTTTTGCTAGCAACTATTTTTTCTCCATACTTAGAAAATGTGGTTCTCATCAAAACATGCTCAGTCATATAACTTTTGTTGACTAAATTGTTATTTTTAAAGCATCTTACTCTCATTATTTACCTGTTGAAGCTGTCCCTGTACTCTGTTGAAATTCTCTGTATGAGACTCTTTAACCTAGAGAAAGACATGGACAGAATTCATAAGGCAAATTGTATTTCAATGCGTGCTTTTTGTATAAAAAATATTTTAAACTACAAGAAAAGCTTAACTGGCACAAAATAGTTTATTTAAATGTTGCTTACTAAAAGAAACCTTCTAATTAATTATGACAATCTGCGGTCCTCTGTCTACATATCATGTTACCTTTAATTCCCACAACATTTCTTGTCTCCTCATGCCACAAACTGCTGCCCCTCTCAAACATGCACTGGTCACCTCCCACATTGATAACTGTTATTCACTTTTAACCAGTCTAACACAAAAGCTCCTCCATATACTTCAACTTATGCAGAATTCTGCTGTCTGTATCCTAACTCAAATACCAATCATGAATTACATTACCCAGACACTTCAACAACACTATTTGCTCCCTATCAAATACAATATAGAGTTAAAATTTTCCTCTTCACTTTTAAAGCGCTCCATAATCTTGCCCTTATCTATCAGAGCTAGTACATTTTTGCCGTTAAACCACCATGGGCTGTAGAGCCTTTAGGCATGTCTCTGGAATTCTATAGTATCTGTTATGTAGGCTCTGCAGCCGCATTTAAATCACATCTATTATTATTATTATTGAGAAGCCACTTCAGTGTTTGAGAGTAGGATTTTTTGTGTTTAAAAAAAAAAAGTAAAAAAAATTATACCTCACACTTTCTTCTGTTGAAACCTTTTCATCAATGATGGCAATTGCTACCAATTTACCTGTCAAGGAGGGAAAGTGAAAATGTAGGTCACCTTGGTTTCATTACTGAAGGACTAAAAGAGAGATGAAGCATCATCTGGGAAAAACTTCTAATTGAATTCATGTGTTTTTGTACTGTTTGTGTCTTACAGTAGTCAGTACTAAGAAAGAAGGCACATGTGCACTCGTGTTATATCTTTATGGCAGGGCTTCCAGTAAATCAACATTCTAGTGCCCAATTTACAGTGGATGTGTATTTAAAACCCTTTCAGGCTCAAATTAAGTTTTTGTTGCTAAAGGACAACCAAGTCCTGCAGTGGTACTTCTGAGTAAAAAAAACCTCATAAAATATGTATCTGGGTAGTAAGTAAGTAGTAGTAAGTAAGTACTAATAAGGTAATTAGTTTTTAACTGTTGCAAATCAGAAACACCTGCCTTGAGAGGGTTAAAATAATAATGATATTAAAAAAACAAAAAAAACCTTAATTATGACCACGTAATACTGTCAGTATTTTCAGTTTTCATTGTTGGTGTTGGAAACTATACATTTTAGGTAAATATAGTAAACAACATCAAAAACTCTCATTCAGTGATAAATAGCCTCCACAATTAAAATCTGTATTCAGTGTGGCTTTTTAAAAAAATAACCAAAAATGTTTAGAATCACAGACCTGACACTGTGCAAGAGGTTCATTTAAATAACTCACTATGTTCTACCCCAACCATGATACAGGAAAAACAGAAGCACAATGTGCATTAGAGTGCACATCCACTCTAATTATCTGGCTATCCCACAAAATAAATAAATGTCTTTACATGTACCCCCAAATTTAAAACCATCTATAATAACAGGCAAAGATAATTTTTGTCGCATTCAAATGAGTCAATTTTTTCTGATTTAGCTTGTGACAATGTCAATTATTTCTTGTCAATAATAGTAATATTAATCTGCATTTTTATTCTTAGGTCTAATACAACTTTAGGTTATGAAATGGTAATTTGAAAGAAGAAATTGAATTATAAAAACCTAGGGGCACATAATTGCATTGAGATGAGGATTCTAAAAAGACAAGCTTTGAACTGAACATTGACTGGCAGAAGATCTACTATAAACTAATTTCCATCCTAAATGAGCAAATATTAGCAATTGAGAATACGGGCTGTAAAATAAGATGCAAATTTTAATTTCTGATTATTAATCAAAATTAATAGCGTCCCATGGGCACTTTATTTTTAGTTAAAATACTAAACACAAGACAGGTGATCTTGGAATTGGTAAAATCACCTGTTTAAATACAGTACCAGTTACTAGTCAGTCAGTAATTTCAGGAATTTCTTCTGGGATTAATAAAGTTTCTCACCTTTCACACCATAAAATTATTATACCCCTACATATTACATAATGCAACAAATATAATGTGGGATATTTAATAGCGAATTCTGTGCCTCATACTGGGATTTTTTTTTGTGACGCATACACTGGTAGACCAGAGTGTTAACAGTACAGCTAATTCAGATTATATCAATCGTCCCTATCGAGTATATCAGACCCGTACACATAATATAATGAAAACAACATGATGCGTGTTGTGATGCAGGACAATACCAGTCTCCCCCAGCTCATAGAGTGTGAAGCCATCAATCTGCAGGTAACTCTGGAAACGTTCCCTGTTCACCCATGATGTCAAGCTGCCATCTTCATACTCTATAAATCCCAACAAAAGCAAAGTAAAAACCATCGAATAAATCAAAATTTTTATGTCTACTAGTTTGAAATAGCATTAACAAGCCAGTTTTTATTTAAAGCCCACTGTTAAACAATATGTATCCTATGAAATCCTTTCCTTATGTAATATGCCATTGACACTGATGTTTTCAGGCATCATATTTCATGCTAGAGACAAATGGATTTACTCACAAAGACATTTGGTATTAATAAAAGTCCAGGAATTTCAGAAAAACTTCATATTTCTCCACTCATATTCTGGAATGTGTAAATTTAAGCATAAGGAGAAAAACTAATGTAAACCTCGGTTAATCAGCTTAAAATCATAAATTTAAATAGTATGAGTAGCATAGCAAGTATAAAGAGCTTGCATGTTTCTTTCTACATAAAAATTCATGACACTTATAAAAAACAGTAATATCAACAGCATTAACTACATAACAAATACAATAAACATAGCACTTTGTGTATTTGCTTGGTTTGCATGAATATGACATAACTTTTTCCATAATTTGCCCATAAAATAAGCTTTGGGGGCGTCACCAAATTCAAATCAGCTGTACTGTGAATGCTAGACCTTTGAATAATTTTTGGGTATTGTGATTTTTAATAAGATTTAAAATCAATAGCACTTATATTTACTGTATAGTATTTAAACCTCAAGTATTAAAAGCAACTAAATGTATCTAACAACCATTGATATTCTGTGCAAGCTCCTGCTCCACAATCTAGTCCAGCTGGGAGTGATATTGCACCAACTGCAATAAACATCAAAGATGAAGAAGCAATATCTGCAAGAAGATATTAGAAAAATATGCAAGGTGTTTCTATTTGTTTATTTGCAAAAGGAAAAAGCATTTAAGGAATAGTTCATTTTAGACCATTTAATATTTGAAAGTTTACCTAAATATTAAGAAAAAAGAAAAGAAGTGGGAATCAATTAAAAACTAACTTTTTGATTCAATTAATTGAACTGACCGAATTTTTTTTTTTTTAAATAAATTGTATAATCTATTAAAATCACAGTTCTATTGAATGCACTTGCCTTCCACAGAAATGACAAAAACATACCAACTTTGTAGTACTCTTGGAATAGAGCTTGTGCAAGTAATGCAACTTGCGACATTGCTTTGTTGATGCCACCATTGTGCTGGTCTAGTGCAAGTGAAAGATGATTGATGAGGGTTTAAAATTTACCACGCCAAATAGTTGCTGTGTTGTGACCTGCATACTACTTTACAGGATGAGAAATGAGATAAAGTTTTGATCTCCCTGAGGCTATGGAAAATACTAACCTGACCATTGTAATCATAAACCTGTTTGATACAAAGTTTCACCCACAGGGTCATAGTTATTACCCAAAGTGATGAATGTTTTATATCAAAACCTTCATGCTAAATATTTCATCAGAAAGAGCATTAACTTTGCACATAGATACAGTGGATGAGGGAAAGTTCAGCAATGATCATTTAATCAGGTGTGAGATGCATGGGTATATTTGCTGTTTTACCTACAAAATAGATATAAAAAAAAAAAAACTAACAGTAAAAGATGTGAAAACAATTGGGCAAAAAAAACTAATTTTATCAAAAAAAGGCTAAGCATACAGTACCAGTCAAAAGTTTGCACATACTACAAGTTTGAAATTATTTTCTACATTCTAGAACATTACTGGATTTTTATATTACTATAATAATCATCTAACTATAATAATCAAATAACGATAAAACAAACAAAAAAAAAACAATTGGCATTAGGTATTTAAGTAATTAAGTGTTTAAATCGGTAACAGTAGTTTATTGTTATTTTAAGACATGAAGGTCAGCTGTTTTGGAAAGTACGGTATTGTGCATTTGCAAAACTCATCAAGCACCGTGATGAAACAGGCTCTTCATGAAGGCCATCCCAGAAGAGAAAGACCAAAACCTACCTATACTGCAGAAGTTTATTTAAAGGTTACCATCCTCAAAAATAACCAACCTCAGATTGGAGTCCTTATAAATGCTTTACAGAATATCAGTGACATTAGAAGGTGTGTCCAATCTTTTGACTGGTAGCATAATAAAATTATATTAGCAGTTGACTATAACAACTTGAAGACAGAAGATTATTCTTTGGAGTCACAAATTAAATAGTTCGGAGTCAGTTATTTAAATCTGGATCTAAACATGTATTTAACATACAGCTGTTTGACACAGATCTTAGGAGAGCACAGGCTAAACTTGCTTTTTATTGTAATCCTGCAATTTGATATATGATTGTCTAGTAAAATTGGCCCACTTGCAGTTATTTAAATTAAAATCATTGACACACAACATTGTTTTAAACAGCAGTCTACATGATTCATCTCTTTTGGAACTCAGTATTAACTAGGCAGCGTTATGACAGTAGAGGTGTCACTAACTGGCAAGATGGCTTCAACAAAAATCTTGTGATAATGTGATGTAGAAAATGTCTCTGTACTGGATAAAACAGCGGAGCTATTTCATTTTAGGTATTTCTAACTAGTATTCTTTGGAATAATACTATTATAGTATAATATATTGCGGATGTGTGACGCGTCCTGTACTCTGTGTTCCAGACTCTTTTATGGAGGCTGTTGATGCAAAAAAAATTTTGTCTGTGATGTTGACTACACAAAGTAGTGTCTTCCCACCTGGGAGTTTCTTCAGCATACTATATACAGTGGAACCTCGGATTACGAGCATAATTCCTTCCGGAAGCTGGCTCGTATTCCAAAACACTCGTAAACCAAATTTAATTTTATCATAGGAAATAATGGGAAACTCAAATTATTCGTTCTACAGCCCAAAAAAAGAAATACAGAAAAATAATTAACACAAAATATAAAGTAAAAATAAAACAAATTAACCTGCACTTTACCTTAAAAAAAAAGTTAAAAAAACGCAGGCGCTGTTTGTGTGTGTGCGTGAGATATATGCGTGCGCATACACACACACATTCATTAACGGAGAGATCGTTTTAAAACCGTTTAAAAATGAGCAAGGAACATCGCTAGTCACACTCACGTGAGCGCATACGAACAGAATCACTGCTGTAAAGTAAAACAACAAATTAAACAGCATCGTACCTTTGAATCGCGGCGAGAGAGCCGAGTTTGTGTGTTTGAAGCCTGGTGGGGGCTATAAAGCCGAGAGAGAGTGTGTGTGTGCGTGCGCGCTCATTCACTTACACCAACACACACAACCTCTCTCTCTCTCTGCTTTACAGCCCCCAGTGATTCCGTTCGTATGCGCTTACGCGAGTGTGACTAGTGATGTTCCTTGCTAATTTTTAAACGGTTTTTAAAAACGGTCTCTCCGTTAATGTATGTGAATACACACACACACACACTCTCGGTTTTATAGCCCCCTCCTCTCAGGTTCCAAAACACACACACACACACACTCTACCACACACACTACCTATCATCTCCCCTGCTGGGTCCTAGTGCTTGCAGAGTTTTTGTGTGTGCATGAGTGTGTGTGTGTGTGTGTGTGTGTGTGTGTGTGTGTGTGTGTGTGTATTCACCCAGCAGGGGAGACGATTACCTACAATTCCGCAGCACAAAGAGAAAAAAACGTTGGCTCAGTTGTGATGACGTGACGCTCGGTGTCAAAACAAGAAGCGCATGCGTGATACATGATACTCGGTGCTCGTAAACCAAGACAATGCTCATTTTTCAAGTCAAAACTTATTAAAAATCTTTGCTCGTCTTGCGGAACACTGGTAAACCGGTAAAAAAATATTTACTCGTAATCCGAGGTTCCACTGTATCAGATTAATGGACATGAGTCCTCATCTGTTAAATTTTTGATGACAACAGTTTTTTCAGCCTGCATTTAATCAATAATTTTTTTAAAAAGTTTTATTGTTCCTGTTCTTAATGTTACTTTGAAATAAACAGTTTAATGGTTTAAATTGTTAAAACAGATAGTTAAAATACTAAGACGGGGAATGTTTGACGTCATTTGTATTGAAAACTTCTAAATAAAAAGTAGCAGTTGGCACGCATAAAATAGATGCAGGATTATTTTTTTTATAGTCTAAATAAAATAGCTTTTCTAAATGTGGGCTATTGTTTACTTACAAAATTTGTTAATTTAATTAAAATGTGGTTTGGGCTCGGGATGTTGAGCCGGCATTGTGATCCTCCTTTTTAATTTCCTACGTAGTCTAATCAGCGCCCAACTGCACGCATAAAGTTTTCCAGAGCGCACTAAATAACTTTTATGCAGTATAATCAGGGCCTCTTATTCCTATTTATTCTAGGTTGTTGTTGCTTTAGTGTTACTGTGTGTGCTTTACAATGTCAGACAACATTCAAATAATTCACCCCTCCCCAGGTGTGAATCAGCTGTTCTCACTTTTTATATATATATATACAACCCCAAATCAGAAAAAGTTGGGACAGGGTGGAAAATGTGAAAAAAAAAAGAAAAAAGCAAGTTATAAATTTTCCTCAAATTGTATTCCATTGCAGACAGTATGAACACAAAATAAATCA
>JAQQZT010000019.1:10672386-10684491 GCA_030068275.1 Clarias platycephalus | reverse complement strand
CAAACTAGCTTCGCGACCTCTGTTTTCTTCCGACAAAGAATAAAAAATATTGAACGTTCTATCGAACACATTTTTTTATTGATATCGATCACATGTCTATCGCGAAACATATCGTTATCGTTTTATCGCCCAGGCCTACTGTGACCATACCCAACTGTTTTCTCTCTTCTCTTCTCCTCTCCCTGTCTCTGTCGAGATACACATGTAATTCCTGAGCTGCCAGTGATTCAGACCCCTCTGCCCTCTGGACCTGTTTGACTCGTCCTTGTGCCCTGCTTCTGTTTGGAGAGCTCGTCGCATGGATGCCCCGTGTGGTCTGTCTTGTGACTGCAGTCGTTCGATAGCTCAGGGCTGGAATTTTCTACAAGTCTATCTGAGCCTCCAATAACAAACTGAACATCATTTTAACTTAAGAACATCAACTGTTATACTGAACTGCCAGCCGCAGTATGACTGCAGATCAAGCCCTGCTATCCGTTTTCACCCAAATGTGGATGGCTTCCCTGTTGAGTCTGGTTTCTCTCAAAGTATTGCCATCTCAGGGAGTTTTTTTCCTAGCCACCGTTGCCCTCGACTTGCTTATCAGGGACTACCTAATAATTTTGATTCACACATTTCATACAAATGTCCATTATTTTATTTTAATTGCATAAAGCTTGTTTTGCGACAAGGAAAACTGTCAAAAGCGCTATATAAATAAAATTTTATTTAACATTAGCTAACAAGCTTGCTAATATGACGAACCTAGTCTTTTTAGCTAAAAACAGATAGTTTGTGACATGCTCAGTGTTAACCTGAGCAATACAAAAACTAAAACACAGCTGGTATGGTGGTATATCTCCTGGTCAATTTGTTTCTTAAAGGCTTAAAGTTACTTTGCTATTTTTACAGTGCTGCTACAGTATGTGCATCTTGCATATCAGATGAGATTGCAGTCTCTGACACAGTGTTAATTTCGTCAACAAAAATATCCGTTGACAACCTTTTTTCCTATGACTAAGACGAGATGTCATGGATAACAATGAACAGCGACGAAATCAGCATGCAATATTGTTGACCAAAAAGACTAGACTAAAACGTGGTTAAAAAAATAATAAATAACTAATAAAAACATCTTTCTATAGGCATGAGCTGTCGTATTTCCCAGGTCAACATGTGACGGGATGTTACAAACTCAGTTTATATTGAATCAGATAAAAAAGCTGATGTGTAGTAATATCGGAAGGGAAACAGTGTGGGCACACAATTGCTGGCAAAAATACCACAAATTATGTTTTGTTATATGTGATGTATTTTATTTTATAGCTAACACGTTGCCAAACCTACTAAGCTAAGAGGCTAGCAAATTATTGTGACCCATAGGAGTTATCCTTACAACAGTCCAAGTGTGTAAATTCATATTTAAAAAAAAAAGTTTCAAAACACTGTATTGTCCATACTGCTCCTATTATTTTGTAGTTAAAAAGGGGGTATTGGGCATGCAGCAGATGTTGTGATGGTTAAAATAAATATAATTTTAAATCTTAAGAATTATTTTTGTGGGGAAAAAAAAGGTTTTGGCTAGACTAGATTGACTGTAGGGTTAATTAATAATAATCTTATTGCTAAAATGTAAAATTTTCATTGACTAAAACTAGACTAAAACACTTAAAGATTCCTTTGACTAAAACTAGACAAATATGCACAGACTTTTAGTCGACTAAAACTTGACTGAAAAAATTGGTTAAGATTGACTAAATATGACAAAAACTAACAGGGACATTTATCCCAGGACTAAGACTAAAATTGAAAATAGCTGACAAAATTAACACTACAGACACTACAAGTCTACATTAGGATGTTACAATGAGGATCCATATACATCCATATACGAGTGCTTGGTTGTTACTCGGCTGTTACTGTACCTAAACACCTTCTATATGATACACTTGATTGCCTAAAAAGGGCATGATTGCTTTTGAAAAAGAACATGAGGAGGGGCAGTAACAAATTTTGCATTTAAAACTACAGACACCAAAACAGCTTGTTTGGAATAAGGAAAAAAACATGGATCTTAATGTTATTTCAGTTGAAAAAGTTTAGCACATTTTGGGGACCCCTAGGTTAACTTGATGAAAAGGAATATATGTGACATCTAAAATCATGACACAGCCTTCAAAATATGTTAAAATATTATATATTGCTATGCATACAGACACCATTTTTTGCGAGACTGCTGCACCATGCAATCATTTGCTACACTAAAAGGGTTCAAGAAAGGTTGTATACATATAAATAAACCACACTGCTGTTTATTACCGTTATAAGTGTACAAATAAAAATCATGGACACTTACTATATAAAATATCACTGTTTCTTAATGGAACTTACCTCCTCAAAGCTAAACGGGCCTCTCCTTTCCTTATCAGCATTCCCAAAGTACCACTCCTTCTCATTTTCCCTCTTCATGTCTGGAGCTGCTTCTAATACATTACTCTAATGTATACATGTGAACACAACACACATGCGCGCACACAAAAGAAATATAGTAGTTTTATGCTCAGACTACGTACAATAAAAAAGCATTTTTTATTATAATATACAAAGATGCCCACATTCATAAAGCCATAAAACACAGAGCCACAGAGCCACAAATTTACAAACCTGTAGTGGAACTGTAGCTCTGCTGGTATGGAGGTGGGCTAGGGTTAGCAAATCTACAAGAATGCGCACACCATTTGAGTCCATTATGTCCTTGACATTTTTCTGTATGAAATAAATGAAAAAATAAGTTAGTAAGTAATGGATCATTCTTGTTTGTCCAGCATAGATGCTGTAGTCAATTTAAATTTGGGCCATTTAGAGGCCAAGTGAACACACTTCTCAAACCATTCCTAAACATTGTTTTTTGACAAAGTGGCGGCATGCATTATCCTCCTGAGAGTATTACAGAATACTATTGGTGTTGAGACAATTTAAGTACTTGGTACATGTCAATGTCTCGTTCGCAAAAACAGGAAGACTCGAGGTGCCCAAGAGCATCACAGCACGCCCAAATTGCCTTCTTGCCATAGTGCATTCTGGTGCAATTTATTCCCCAAGTAAGTGATGCACATGTACCTCATCAGATCTGCCGTTTTTCTTCTATTACATTAAAAAAGGTATATGTTGTTATTCGTCTGAGGTTGTATTTGCCCAAGACCCACTATGATCAGATTATTATGTTTTTAGACAGAATTAAAAGTGGGGGTTGTACTGCAACTAAGATGGCAAATGGGAATTTTAGGAGTCAAATTGAAATGTTCTGAAAACTGAGATTAAGTCTGTAGTAAAGGGCGGGCCCACGTCAAGTGAAGAGCATGAAAGTAAGTTACGTGTGTTAAGGACACACATCTAAGGAGAATATGGATAGTGTGTGTTGCTATGAGCTGAAAATAAGTGGAGAGCTTAACAGCATGAAAAAAACGCCAAAAACAGCCAATGCAACAGAGAATGAGAGAGTACAAAGCTCAAAACCAATGTCAATTGTTAAAAGCGCTATACAAATAAAATTGAATTGAAAATCAGGAATCCAGCCTGTTATACTCAACTTCCAGCCTCCTAACAAACAGTCCCTATCTAATATAAGGTTGTTCCTTGTAGTCTGGTACCTCTCAAGGTTTCTTCCAATTGACATCTCAGGGAGTTTTTCCCTGTCACCGTCATCCTCTGATTACTCATCAGGGAGTATTTTTATTTTTTTATTGATTTTTTTTATTCTATAAAGAAGCCAATTTAACTGAATTTTATTTGAATAAAGCCTTGGGCTTATTGAGGAGAACTGAAAAAAATAAAAAACCCAACTCACAGCAACACACCATCACTAATTATTCATATTCTCTTCAGGTGTGAACCCTTTCCTACTTACCTGACTCTCACATCCTTCAGTGAAAGGCCACGCCCCCACCAGCACAAAGTCTTTGCCTCTGATTCTTATACACTTCAATATTTGCTTGTGATGGTATTTACCATCATGCTATGACTCACTTCACTGCAGTAAGCCTAACGCTCTCACAGTTTGAACTAATGAGAAATGTAGTCAACTATAATCAATATTGAAATTGGTTATATATTTTAACATAGTGCTAACCTTGTTCAGAATGAGCTTGTTGAGGAAGAGAATAAGCCTGTCTCTCTCCAGTTTATCAGTACACTGCAAAAAAGAAAAGAAAAGAAAAAAAACATTAACACGTGTACATACACATCAAAAGACCAAAGCTAGAAAGTACAGCCTGGAGCAGACCTACAGTATATAAGGTTACCATCAAATTAAATGTTGATGTAAAGAAATGCAAAAGGGCATATACAGTACATGCACAAATTATTATTATTATTTTTTTTTTCAATCTACCCATCTTTGAGTGTTTTGGCACAAAACTATGGATGTCTATTTATGTTATGCATGTCTTTACACAAACAAAAAGGAAGGAAAAGGCAAAATAAAAGTAAAAGAAATAACAAAGGGACTGTAACCAGTTAAAACATTATGTAAACCATACCTTATAAATCGAATGAATGAAAAAGATACACTAACACAAAGGACACACAAATCGTACACTAAAGACTATACTTTACACTAAAAGTAAATATAAAGTGCACAGTAGGGGTGTAGTCAAATGTCAGATGGACAAGGAAAGTAACAGAGTTAAAGCAGTAGGCAACTTGTAATGATTTTCATGCATCTGTCGGTCTATTTGTGTGCGTTTCTTTGTACTTTCACAATCTGTTGTAACCATAGTGCGAAGAGTGGCAAAGTTGTTGGAGTCTGCAACAGTATGAACTTGAACAGGGTGAAAGCAGTGAGCCACAGTAATGACCTTTCCTGAGGTTTTGTTAGAATATTCTTATTAAATATGTCTTAATTTTAACAGGATAAAGTATATATCATCATTGTACATACTGAATATTCACTCCATTAATCTGCTCAGTCAGCTGTAGGCTACAACTTTTCATGTGTGAAGCAGTATTGGATGTTTTCTCCACATCCATCAGGAATTATGTTTGGCATAGTTTTGTTTGGGTTTGCTTAGTTTCTCCATGTTGCAGAGCATAAGAGTACTGTATACTGCTTTGATAAGAATCAATACGAATTTTCACCAGTACAGTACACAGATCTCCATCCTGTGTACAAGGGAAAATGGACCAAGTTTACAAACTGGTCCACCGATTCAGACTAGTGCAAACAAACTACAGGTTTGAAAATTATCTTGGATATCATTAGGGAAAACTGAGAGGAGAGACTTTAAAAGCAAAAGCTAAATTCAGTACATAGTTGATACGAGTACAAGATCTACAAATTAAATCAGTGGTTTCTGATTTCAGCAGGGCTCAAAAACTTGTAAAATTACAAGACTTGCCTTCTTTGGCACTTGTTGCATTTTAGAGTATAACAACCTAAACACTTCTCATAAAATGAAGTGAATGTAAATTTTACACCTAAAGTGTATACAAAAGATTCATAGTGAAAGAAAGGAAATGTAAACTGTACAACAAAACTGTCTTCTTGTAGCATGACAAGCCTATACTAAAACTGTATACTAATGGCGCTTACACATTAGCGCCCCGGGATCGTTTGCGAGAACATTTGAGCCCAAAGCCTGATTCATTTTGATCAGTTAGAATACACGCGTTCCACACTCAAGTACCGTTCCCAAGTCCCCTGGAAGAGGTGGTCTCGGGAACGATACAGTATACTCAGGCAGGAATTGAATCAAATGTGGAAGCAATCGTACATGAGAACGACGTTGATCACTGTTTACAGGGGATGTCATCAGTGCTGCCTCCTCCCCCAACAAAACGAAATCTCTGAAAGTGCGCGGAAATCTCATTTTCTGACCCAAAAATCTATAGCTAATAAAGTAGGAAGGCACGCAAGAGTATAAATCAATCGTTACTAATGTAAAAACATTCCAAGACTGTATACTTAAACAACAGGAATGTAACACTGTACTTTAAAGCCGTATACCAAAATAAAAGTAACTGTGCACTTTAAAAAAAATAAAATAAAAAGTAAACTATGACAAAATACATAATTGTAGACTAAGACAAAAGGACTGTAAACAGATTTATTTGACCAACTGATAATAAGTGAACTAACCCTATCCAACATGCCCACTATGTATTTGGTGTCGGTGAAAGGGCCGATTTCCTCACAGCACTTGCCGTATACTATCGTCAGAGCCTGCAGGCACAAACACTTCATTGCCACCTTTGGTGTTAAAAGGAAACGATGATATAGTTCATTAAAGAACTCATACCTGCAAAGAAAATAAAAGTAAAAAGAGAGAAACAAAGAAACCTCACAACAAAGAAAGTATGTGTAGTGCTTTGCAAGATGATATGTACGATCTTTTGATGGCTCCAGACTCCTCATTCTCATCCTCCTCCAGCAGCAGACGCAGATAATAGTCCCCAATTTTTATTTCATCAGAAAGGCACTCATATTTCACCTACACACAGAAAAACAGACATGCGCACACAGAATTCTGAACAGAAATGCTATTCCATAATTTGAAAATAAAACCAACAAAAAAAACAAATTATAGAAATTTAGCTTGCTTAACTTTAAAAAAAAAAAAAAAAAAAATGGCTAAAAACCTAGAATGCAATTCAAATAAATCATGTTAATGGGACAATGAACATGAGACTCTTTTCTTCTACAGAGCTGACTATTTGAGGGCATATTCACACATAAGGCCTTTGCACAGGTTTTCATACCATTTGCACAACTGCCACAAATAGCAGATTATAACAAGAGCATTAGTAAACATATAGCTTTAACAGTACACTTTGGTGAACCTCTGCCAGTCTCAAGTCTCTTACAGAATGTTTTCTTCTAGGATTGCCCTGTTGTTAGCCCCATCCTTCTTGCCCTCAACCCTGACTTGTTTCCCAGTAGTGCTAGGTTTCTGCCACGCACAAATAGGTTCATTTTGGTCTCATCAGACCAGAAAACCTTATGCATGATTGCTAAATCTCCAAATGTTCTTTTACATAGTTTTTCAATTCCTTTAGAATTACCCTTGGCCTCTTAGTTATTTTTCTGACTCATACCCTGTTATGGGCTATTTAGTGTTAATACATGACATCTAGTCACAAATAAATCCATTTTGGTTCCAGGGTATAAAACCACGCATTGTGAATTTTGTATTTTTTTTTTTAAGTATAAGGGGAGATTAACAATTATGCAAGGCCATTGTAAGCATTATGTTAAGAGTTATGGATATGCTTTCAAACTGCTCTCAGCTTGCTTTCAAAATGCAACTGTGAGTGGATGGTCTGGTTACATACATTAGTAACTATGAAGACACCTGTACCAATTAATTTTTGGGCTCAAAGCAAAATTCGAGTACAATTAAATGAAGGAAAAAGATTTAAAACATGTTTCCTTGGCCAGACACATCATTTGTATAGTTTGCTTTCAGGTAAATTAAACTCAAATTATTAACATAAGTACTGCCTCAACAATATTCCTATATACTATCAGTAACTTAAGGTATGCAAGAGCTTGGGCTGTATGATGGTGTGCTATCACTTCCCCTATAAATAAACAAGAAGTAGATCACCCCATTTTACTTTATTTGCAGTCAGGTAAACAATAAGATGATGCACAATCTATATGTATGTCCATCAGTTTAGAACAATGATACGTAAGTAAAACCATAAGCAAAATGTGCATTGTGGACATACAACTATCAACCATAACAATAACACCACAGAACATCAACACATTACCACTGATCAATTATATACGAGCAAATTGGTGATAGGCTCATGGGCAAGAGAGCAAAAGCAAGCTTAATATGTAACACTGAAAAAGTTTTAAAAGAGGTATTGAATTTTTTTGTTTTAAAGGTGTTAAAACAGACAATGCATTACGGCTTGCAACATATGGTGCTGAGCAGTCATAGGGTGCTTATGCTGACTCCTGTTCACCAATGAAAGCAGCAATTAATTAATCTGCATCTAACCAACAAAATCATCTGATTAATCACATTTTCTTGTGTTTTACGGATTTTGGAAAGAGGTGACACCAGGATGCACTATGGGGAAAAGGCTAGGTAACAGAAGTCGTGTTTCTGTAATATTCTGTTGCGAATTCATGTCAGTGTTGCTTTGACACATACCCCCTAACTTAACATTGCTGCAGATTTAATACCATGGAAATACAGCAATTGCCTCTTTCAGCATGATAATGATTACGGCAAAAATTGTTCTGGAATGGCTTGAGGAAAATGACCAAAAGTTAATAGCTTTCCAAATAGTGTTCGGGACTCAGACACAGTCTCTGTGTTTAAATCTAGGCTAAAAACCTATTTATTTAATCAAGCATTTTTATAAATAGATTTGTCTTGGGTAAAGGAGCAGATCTGGGAGACACATGGACATAAAGTATTAGCTGAACAGGTATGTTCAGATGTGGTCTTCCCCACTCTCATTGATCACTCAGGTTTGTTGACGGTGAGGTGATTGTTTGCTTTACATCTCATGTTTGTGTTTCCTTCTGGCTCTCCCTTTTAGTTTGCTGTTATAGTTAGTCCTGCCGGAGTCTCTGCTTGCACACTACACTAAATATTCATTCACATTATGTGACTGCGACCATACCTAACTGTTATCTCTCTTCTTCTGTTCTCTCTCTTCCCTCTCTCTCTTTCCCCCTCTCTGTCGAGCTACACATGTCGTTTCTGAGCTGCCAGTGATCCAGACTCCCTCTGTCCTACGGACCTGTCTGACCCATCCTGGTGCCCCGCTTCTAGTTGGATCTTGTCACATGGATGCCCCGTGTGTCTCTTTGGGATGCATCTGGTGCCTGGGGGCGGTCTCACTCTACCAAGAAGATGGTTCTGGCCTCGACTGGTGTTGACAGCGGTTTCTCTGAGGACTTGACGTGGCCGCAGTTGCTCGATAGTTCAGGACTGGAATTTCCTACAAGTCTACCTGAGTCTCCAATAACTACCTGGACTCCATATTAACATCAATAAAAATCAACTGTTATAGCTGAACATGCTACCACCTATCACACAGAAACCACACCAGCCCTTGAGAAGCTGTTTTTGTGACACAATGTTGACAATATACAATATTAGGCAGGTGATTTTAATGTTATGACTGATCTGTGTATAAATGATCATGAGTTTTGGTTTACACTCAATCATCGTTTATACTGCTTTATCCTGTATGCAGGGTCACAGAGGCCTGAATCTTTCCCAGGACACTTAGGGCACGAGGCAGGGTACCCACTGGATGTGGAGCCAATCTATCGCAGGGCACATATACATACTCACTCATGCTCACTTACACACATTACGGGCAATTTAGAAACGCCAATTAGCCAAATCTGCCAGTCTTTGGACTGTGGGAGGAAACCGGAGCACCCAGAGGACACCAGGGGAGAACACACAAACTTCATGCACACAGACGGTGCTAACCACTAGGTCACCGTGATTCAAATCAATTCAATTAAATTTTACTTGCATAGCGCTTTTAACAATTGACATTGTCGCAAAGCAGCTTTACACAATCAAAAGAATTATTTACGTTTGTATGAAATGTGAATGTGTATGAATCAAAATGATAAGACTGTCCCTGATGAGCAAGCCTAGGACGACCGCGACAGTGGCAAGGGAAAAACTCTCTGAGATGGCATTAGGAAGAAACCTTGAGAGGAACCAGACTCAACAGGGAACCCATCCTCATTTGGGTGAAACGGATAGCAGGGATTGATCTGCATCATACCGTGTGAGACTGGAAGTTCAGTATAACAGGAGATGAGTTAAAGTTAAAATGAAGTCCAGTACGTTGTTAAAGGCTCATGTAGGTCTTGGTCTGTGAACTCAGTTCTGTTCAGGATTTTTTCAGAAATTAGGATTATTCACCATCAGGACATCTTTACCAGACATCCATTTTCTATCATCGTGCTCCCGGACTGATTCATTAAAACTGGTGAGGCCAACTAATTTCTCCCGCACCCTCACATGCGCGCACATACAATATACCGAACTTTTTATATATTCAAAATATACTGTAGAGATATTTATATATCGGGTGCACTGCAGTTTCTATTTTTGTACCGTAGAGGTGCTACTTCTGTGACTTGTTTGGATCTACGAATATTAAAGGTTTTGGAGTGGCCTAGTCAAAGTCTGGACTTAAATCTAATTGATTCTTAAAAAGGCCATTCATGCTGAAAAACCCTCCAATGAGGCTCAATTAAAACAATTCTGCACATAATAAATTTTTTTCCACATAGACCAGCTTTTCCCTTAATAAACAAATTAACATTTAAAAACTGCATTTTATATATACTCAGGTTATCGTTTCATAATATTCATTTGTTTGATGGTATATGCGTATATATATATATATCTGATGGTGTGTGTGTGTGTGTGTGTGTGTGTGTGTGTGTAATATATTACACATACACACACTATTGTATATACATCCACTAACATTTTCAGAGACAATTTTTGGGATAATTACAAATAAACAATTTGCAGCTGAACCCTTTTGAAATATTCTGTGCAAAAATTAAGGGGCCATCTAAATGCAAAATTAAGCATACTTTCCATTGGCAAAAATTTGCAAATTACAGTCCAACCATAGAAATCCAAAAATGATCATTTTACTTTATACAAAAAGCCTATACTCACCTCAAACTCTTGATGATTCCAGGAAATTACACTGGTACTCCCAAGCTCTCTGTCTATGCTGAAGGAGCGCATTTCTCCCTCCAGAGCATCACGAAGTTCCTCACGAGTCTTCAGGTTCCAGATAAGATTTGAGTGTGCATGATCCAAATGAAATCTGCAGATAGCATCAGCCATACACATGCATATTACTCATATTTATGCCAGTTAGGAATAATAGTGCCCCTGTTTTTTACTGCTTTCAGTATGTACCCCCACATTTATGGGATGCAATGCTTAAAACCCATTGGACATGCTTCACATTATACTGTAGATAGACAATGACCTGAAGTATACTTAAACACAATGCTTAGTATTGGCCACAAGAATGCACCAAGTCATTATGTGTCTATGGGTTCCAGATAGCAGGCGGTTATTGACTAAAAGGGATTTGGAACCAATTGGTGGCTGATTTGGTGATTCTAGCCAAAATTCTTTTCTTTTTAAATTTGTGTAAATTTAATCTTCTGGATTTTAGATTCTAAAGTTGACATTTTTACCGTTTTTAATCCCTGGAATGGAAGAAATTGAGATTTTCCTTATCACAATATAAATTGCATTATTTTAATCACTCTATATACAATTTTCTTTGGTATTTGTATAACATTTTTTAATTTTATTTAAAAAAAAAAGTAAAAAACGAAAGAATATTCCATTTGTATTTTTGATTTGTAAAATAGCATTAAAAAAAAATCATGTATAGAGTTATGGTTATGTATAGAGTGATTAAAAACAATACAAGGCATGTTATGATGGGGAAACTTTCCATCTCTTCCATTCCAGTTATTAAAAAATGGTAATGTCAATTTTAGAATCCGCAGAAGCTCAGTGGTCCAAGCACAACCTCTCTCTTCTCTAAATACGCTGTGTTCATAGGGGTGAGGCTGAGAAACACGTATCTCGGTTTAGGTTTAGTATTCAGTGCGCACCACTGTTCTGTTTCTATATCTGTTATGTTACAGCTATATTATAACACTCAAAGACCTTTTATTTAGTTTCACTGAATAATCCGCGACTTTTCATGAAGATGTAAGACCTATTGACACCTCTTGGGTGACGCCCGCCCCCCCTGCAAGATTTGAAGACTTGTGTGGAAGAATTGGTCAAAGTCACGCCTGAGCAATGCATGCTCATGTTTCTCCATACAAGAGGCATCTTGAAGCTGTCATTACCAAAAAAGGCTTTTGTATAAATTGTTCCACATTGCGTTTTAAGTTTCTATATATTTCTCTCTCTCTCTCTCTCTCTCTCTCTCTCTCTCTCTCTCTCTCTATCTATCTATCTATCTATATATATATACACACATACACAGTATCTCACAAAACTGAGTACACCCCTCACATTTTTGTAAATATTTTATTATATCTTTTCAAGGGACAACGCTAAAGATATGAAACTCTGA
>JAQQZT010000019.1:10559126-10569617 GCA_030068275.1 Clarias platycephalus | reverse complement strand
GGATTAGCGATTGCGTTTGAATTTTGGCCGGCTTGACGCGCGACTCAGAGAAAGTGAAAAAGCAAACGTGGTAATTGTTTTTGCTATTTAAATATGGCAGGTTCAAATTTGCAATTGCATTTGAAATAGTGTATCGTTCCATACACTAATAATGGAGTTTAGCTAAAAAGAAGTCTCATGATCACTTGTACCCTGCCAGCAAGACAGTCTCAAAAAACCTGGGGCTTGGTTAGAGGGTCGATTAAAATAAGGGTCAAGGTTTGATGATTCCAGTGAGCTAAGAGAGCCTGTGAGTGACCCAGTACCCTCAACGGCATAAGTGTGCAAGCAGTCGAAAGGAGGAACACAGGGGTCTTGGTCAGCCTCAGCGAGTCGCTCTATCATAAACTGGCGGAAGACTTCATTCTCTGGACCAATATGTTGTGAGTGGCATAGAGACAGGCGTAGACTTGCTACCACTTCCTCTCTACAGAATGTGTTCTTGTGGCAGGGTGGGTGTGTCCTCAGTGGGATTAACTGACTAGAGCTGGGTCCATCTAGAATATCTTCACGCTCGAAGAAATGCATGTTTTTGTCTGAGTGCTTTTTATCAAGTTCCTGGCCAGTAAATTTCTTCTGTTGTACTGGCCTGTGTCTCCATATAGCTACAATTAGTAAAGCAAGCACTGCAAAACAACAAGAACAAAACATTTTTTTTTTTTTACAAATTTGACCTATGTTAACCTCTTAGCAATGAATGCTAAAGCAATTTATACTTTTCAGCCATAACATTAATGCTACATAATATCAACACATTAACACACTATCTGGTCCAATCGCACAGAAAAGATAATGCAGCACAACTTGCTGAACAAAATGGTCACTGGCCACAATAGAAAAGCACCGGAACACCTATTTCACTACAGCCTGCAATGCAAGGGGCCGGGCAGGCAAAGAGCCCAAGGTTGCTACAAACTCCACACATCCATGGAGGCCCCATCCAGCAACCCACAGCACCCAAAGAATCTGCCAACATTCTGATGACAGACACAACAGCAAACCCCTAGATGTGGTATGGCACTACCCTGGGGGTCAGAGCTGTCCTGGTGGCACTTGTGCTGGATGGGGCCTCCATGGATGTGTGGAGTTTGTAGCAACCTTGGGCTCTTTGCCTGCATTACTTCAAATTTTACTGCAAAAATTTTTTTTTTTACTGTTTTTACTGCAAAACATAATGTCAAATTAGACATTATGTTTTGCAGTAATGTTATGACTGATCACTGTATTTTACCTTGTAAATTGCACTTTACATTGTAAGATTTAACATGTATCTTAGCCATACAAATGTACACATTTAGTAGCATGAAATATATTTGTAGTGTAGACATGGAAATAGACATGGAAAGTGATACTGTGATCTAACTGATAAGCTGGAACAGTATGATAAACAGTATGATAAACACATTGAAATGTATTACTAAGAGTAATTACTGAATTGTTAATGTTCAGGTACTTATAAGTAAGTAGTGTTTTACGTTTTTACAATTAGGTTAATAGAGAAGATTTGTTCTTGTACTTTTGTTGGTTACTTGAATCCAAACTTGGTTTCTGTAATGGTTATCACTGTGGCCTTGCACCTCCAGGGTTGACAGTTTGAGTCCTGTCTTTGGTTCAGTGCATTTGGAATTTACATGTTCTCTCTGTTTTTGGATTGTTTCCCCTGGGGAACTCAGGTTTCCTCCCACTACCCAAAGACATGCAGATTAGGTTAACTGGTGTTTCCAAATTGCGGTTAGTGTGTGAGTGAGTTATGCTGTAAGTTCCCTGTGATAGGCTTCAGCCCTCCTCCTTGAGACAGGATAAGTCATATAGAGAATGAGTGATTAAGAATGAAATATAAAAAATAGATGCTACATCCTAATTAATTATAATAATATCCAGACACAATTCCTGAAAAAATTGTGAAGCAGGGTCTGAAACAGGATTCACCACTTTTCCTGGGCAATAAAATTTTTTAAAAGGCTCTTCTAATGGCCAAGATGTAATCATTTATGCTGGCTGTGAGTCCAGTAAGTGTGTGTGAGAGGAGGTGAGTGGCTTAGTCCAACTGGTTTAACAACTGACCTCTTAGGAGCTAATTCTCTAACAATCAATATCTGTGTCTCATGTTGGGGGCTGTATCCTTTGAAAGATCCGGTCTGCACAGCCTTTGTAGTTTTGCGCCTGCAGACCTAGCCTGAGGAGTCGTCTTTCTGTGTTGAGTTTCTTTCCCCCAACCTCTCCGCACCAAACCGCCGCGCCTTCAGCACCACGCCCCGCGGCACCCGAAAGATACGCAGGAGATCCAGAGGGATGCAAGCTCTTCCTTCTCACCTGTGAGCTGTACCTCGCAGAAAGTAAGCTTCGTCACACAGCAGCTCACAAGTAGAGCAATGGACTGGGCCACAGCGATGTGGAACGCAGGAGGGGCTACGACATCCAGATATCACCGGTTCATTGAGGCCCTTCGAGCAGTTTTTGACCACCCTGATCAAGAAAGGTCGGGAGAGCAGCAACTAAGACAAGGAAACAATCCCGTGGCTGAGTATGCCATGAGGTTTCAAGTTTTAGCCGCAGAGAGTGGATGGTGCGAAAGAAGCTTATTAGCCAGCTTTCGGGACAGACTCAACCCGGAGATTCAATTGGAACTCGCTTGTAGGGATGCCGACATGTCTCTTGAAGACTGCATCACACTTGCAATTAAGCTGAATCAGCACCTACGTTGTCAGCAGCGGCGTTCGTCACTACGACCGTCAACAAAACGGCACAAGCCCTGCCATAAGGAAAACCTCAGTCAGATCCTGCCAACATATCGCGAAGGGTCTCCGCCAGAACCAATGGACGTAGGCACGTCCCGCATATCAGCGATGGAGAGGGCATGGAGAATGACGTTGGGATTATTCCTGTGCCATGGGAGGAAAAAGCACCAAGTTAGCTCATGCCCATTGTTAAAAGTAACACACCTCACTCCACCTTGCACACATTTACCTTTTTGTTTAAAAGCTCAAATTTCATTTAATAATCATACTTGTCTGTTTTTCCCCTAATAGATTCCGGGTGGGCTGGAAATTTCCTTATCTTGTTATTATCCAACGCCGAATCCAACCGCAAATCCGGAGCCCATCTTGCCCTCATCACTCGTAGTACCTCCGGTGATGTGGGACATCGATGCGGAGTTGGCATAATGGGCACGGACCAATCCCGTGCCCAAAGGTTGCCCTCCGGATCGAACATATGTACCAGAGCCTCTTCATAACCGAGTGACAATAGAGGCACACACTAATCTGTTTTCAGGACACCCAGGCGTGACACGTACTTAGTGTGAACAATCCTAGAAAAAAAGTTTTGGTGGCCTAAGATGAAGGACACCGTAAGAACAGTTGTTTTGTCTTGTACAATCTGTGCAACCACAAAAAATCCTTGTTGTTTGCCAGTTGGTAAATTAAAGGACACTACCAACACCAAATAGACCATGGTCACACATCGCTGTGGACTTTGTCACGGCGTCGAAAGGGTATACAACAAATTTTAGTCGTAGTAGATCGGTTTTCCAGGGGATGCCGTTTCATCCCGTTTGGCTTTCTTCCGTCAGCCCTCCAGGTGGCAGAAACCCTATTTGAGACAGTGTTTCGTTGCTATGGCATCCCGGAGGATATCGTTTCCAATCGTGGTCCCCAATTACTCACCAAAGTCTGGAAAGCTTTCTTCCAGAAGTTGGGGACCACTGTTAGCCTAACGTCAGGCTATCACCCCGAGTTGAATGGGCAGGTAAAGCGGACTGTCCAGGAACTCGGGAGATACCTCCGCGCATACTGTAGAGGTCGACAACATGAATGGGCAGACTGCTTAATCTGGGCAGAATACGCACAAAACTCATTATACCTCTCCGCGACCGGCCTAATACCGTTTCAATGTCTGCTTGGGCATCAGCCACCGCTCTGTCCCTGGGATGCCACTCCCACCGATGTACCCATGGTGGATGAGTGGTTTAAGAGAGCGGAGAAAGTATGGGAGGATGTACACATGAAGATCTCCCAAGCAGTATGTCGTTTTAAAAAATTTGCCGATAGACGACGAAAGGAAAGTCCTCCGCTCCAGGTAGGCGATCGAGTATGGCTCTCGACACGGGACCTTCACCTCCACCTCCCTTGTCGTAAGCTTTCCCCCAAATACATCGGTCCCTTCCCTATCCTCTCTCAGATTAACCCCGTTTCCTTTAAATTAAAACTCCCCAGCCATATGCATATTAATCCTGTGTTCCATATATCCCTTCTCAGGCCAGTGATCCGGGGACCGCTGAATGAGGGCACGACAGAGCCTTCGCTCCCTGGGGCTGTGGAGATAGGGGACGCCCTGTATGCAACCTGCATTTGCGTCCGTCTCCTAAATACAGGGATCATGACAAAAGTACAGTCAAACCTTGGATTGCATAATTATTTCCAGAAGCATGCTTGTATATCAAAACACTCATATCACAGCTATTTTCTCCTTAAGAAATAATGTAAACTCAGATGATTCGTTCCATAACCCAAAAATATTAATATAAAGAGATGTATACAAAATATAAAGTAAAAATAAAACAAATTAACCTGCATTTGGCTTTAAAACTAATTCAGACAGAGCAGTGTTTCCATCAGTGTGTGTGTATGTATGTGTGTGTTTCTGTCTGATCTTCTTCTTCTTCTTTTTTTATTATAATATATATATATATGTGTGTGTGAGTGTATGCATATACCCATTATATATATGCTGAAGTGTGTCTGTTTTGGCAGATAGAGAAGACACCACGGTATGAAGCTGTTCTTTTGCAAGCAAAACATGCTTTGTATATGATGCCAGGGATGTATAAAATTGTACAACACGTATGATGGTGATTAATGCTCTACTGAAATATACTTATATATTCATAAACTGTTAAAGTAACATTATATGTACAATTAAATTTAATATATAATCACACAAAAGTGAAAAAAGCATTCTATTTTAACCACAAGATTGTACACTAACTACTGCCACTAATAGCAGCATGGATTTATGGGCGTTCCACAAAATTAAAGAAAGATATAGAAGTCTGCTTGGTGAAACAGTCATGCGGTAGATCCACCGGCTGCATGTGTAGAATAAATGATTAGAAAAGTAACGAGTCGAGTGAAGCCGAATGTAGCGGAGTAAAAGTAGCATTTCTTCCTCACAAATCTACTCAAGTAAAAGTAAAAAGTATGGTGCAGTAAAACTACTCATAGAAGTAAATTTTTCCCCCAAAAGTTACTCAAGTAAATGTAATGGAGTAAATGTAACTCGTTACTACCCACCTCTGTAAACAGTACACACGCGCATGAATATTGACTATACGAGAGACACATGCGCACTGAGACTAAACATGAGAGATGAATACCCATAATCATGTGGCATGCGCTAGAGAATAACCATTGGCTTAGTTGTGATCACATGATGCTCGGTAGACAAAGTGCATTCGTACTACTTGTGTGTATATATATATTTTTATTTTGCTTGTCTTGCAAAAACGTTACTTGCAATCCAAGGTTCCACTGTATTAATTAGGTAAGGATATAAGTATAATCCTTCCTTTTCAGTTGAAGAAGGCTGCATTTGTCTACCACATTTGAAGGATCCTTCGAAATGAGACATGCCTTGTCACTTGTGTAACACACTTGTGAGACACACCCAATGTAGTGATCCCTTACATTTAATTGAAAAGAAGACCCAGCTGAATGTTTGGATAGGTTTGTTTGATAAAATTTTTTGTGCTTTTTACAAAAAGCACTCATTTCTCATTTCAGCCCTCATTCATACATCTGATTTGACAGTTAACCAAAAACTGGTGAATCCAGAGGAAACATGGAACTCCATAGATCTCAACTTTATCTCAAAAGCAATGTACAGACAAGTAATAATAATAATAATTAAAAACAATTATAAATAATTGTGATGGCGGGCCTAGACTGAGGGAGATCGAGGGAGAGGCTGAGGGTGATGGGTGCCCCAAGTCACCCGCTTGGCAGCCACCTGAGAGTGAGAACACAATGGAAAAGATTAAGGTTCGCTTCCATTGGCCAGAGCTTAAGGCAGAAGTAAAGAAATTCTGTCAACGGTGTCCCAAGTGCCCAAGAAGCCGGCCCCCGCCCCACTAATTCCTCTGCCTATCATCGGAACACCATTTGACTGGTCACCCCACTTCCAAGGTCTGCGAGGGGCCATAGTCATCTTGGTAGAGATGGACTATGCGACACACTACCCTGAGGCTCTTCCACTTCAGAAAGCGACTTCCATAGCCATGGAGCTATTGCTGCTCTTCAGTTGTGTGGGGTTACCCATGGAACTCCTTACTGATCAAGGTCCTCTCTCTATGTCAACATTAATGGCAGATATTTGCCGGCTGTTGCAGGTGAAGCAGATCTGCACCTCCATTTATCACCCCCAGACCAACGGACTGGTGGAGAGGTTCAGGATCAGGATATGCAATGACTTCAGATGCCTCAACCAAATCTCTGAGTTTGACACATACCCATTGCCTCGAGTGGACAACCTCATTGAGCGGCTGGGAACAGCGTGGTTCATATCCATGCTGGACCTAACCAAGGGGTACTGGCAAGTGGCCCTCACAGCTGATGCTAAGGAAAAAAAATGCCTTTAGTATCGAACAAGCCCACTGGCAGTACAGGGTCTTCCTCTTTGGCCTGAATGGCGACCCAGCCACTTTCCAGCATTTGATGGATATTGTACTCCGACAGCACCGACCGTATGCCGCAGCCAATCTCGATGACATAATTATCCACTCGTAGAAATCAGAAGGCCTGACCTGATGGCAAATCCCAAAAAGTGCCACCTGGGGCTGACCGAAGCACAGTACCTGGGATACCGTATTGACAGCAGACTGCTGAAATCACAAGAGAAAAAAATCGAAGTGGTCTGCACTTTCCCACCACTGACGTCAAAAAAACAGGTATGTGCTTTTCTGAGGCTAGCAGGATATTTTCATCGTTTTGTGCCTGACTTCTCCTCTGTGGCAGCACCCCTCTCCAATCTGCTGGGGGCACTTAACCAAGCAGAGAAAAACCCAGCATAGGTTCAGCACCATGGTCAGTGGGGCGCCTCAAGATATCCAAAGGCAGCAGAGCACCTACTATCCAACAAAAACCCAAAAAAAGGGACGAGCCAACACCAGATGTGTAAGTGGTATAACCTGGATGCAAGACTCGCGCTCTTTCTTTTCTGCTCTCTCTCCCTTTCAGAGCTAAGAAATCCTGCAACTTACCGAGAAGGGGACCGTGTCTCAGCCTTGCTGCCTCCTCCTGCTTAGTCTGTCAAATACATAAGACTGACTCCTGCTATTCCAGGAGATCTCTAGTCTCTCTTCAACTACTCCCCAATAAGCAGCAAAATAACATTTTCAATTTTTGTGAATAAAAGAGCATTTATTTCCCTAACCTGGTGGTCCCTGCGTCTGTGTCCTGGCCTGACCTGCTAAACACTTTACATAATAATAATAATGAATCTGTATGAAGTCAAAACTGGAGTTGTGGGTTAAGGGATATAATGACAGTTTTAGTTTTTAGTTGCTTGCTGATTAATATCTGTCATAGATGATCTATCAAAAGAGCATTCTGTGATTGCATTGCAGTTCATATATCATACCTATTACTGTGATGAGGGATACAGAGAGGCCTAGGAGGGCCTGCATACTGACACCCATAGATAAGGCCAATGATTCCATTTCACTAGATGGGCAGTGTCCTCCAGAATAGCATACACACACACTGATGGTGAAGGTGGTAGTGCCAGATAGAGCAGGAGAGCCACTGTCTGTCATAACCACGGGAAAATGATACAGTATCTGATCGCGACGTGAAAATGTGCTACGTCGGGTCAAAATGCCTGCTGTGTTGTCTGTAACAAAGGAGGGACAGTTCATTTATGAAGAATTGGCTCATGCATGACATCCATCTTGTTCTTCCTGTTTTTCAACAAATTTATTTTTCAATAAATTTAATATAAATACAAATCCAAACGTCAAATTACAAGCAAAATGGGCCTTCGTTATTTTTTTTTATTATTTTACACATATATGCCTCATCTTTTGTGACTGTATTGTGTAATTTACCTTGGTTGTCCCTGATGGTGAAGTTGGGGTTAATGCTGTTGTCTGCCACCATAGAAAAATAAAAATGATGACCTTCTTCTGGATCATCTACATCCATAGCACTTATAACCTGGATAACCTTCATTTAAAAAGAGGTTTTCAGAAGACTTTCAAAACACTTTTCATTATCATCAGTATTCAGTGTTATATTGACAAGTTATGTTTGAAGTGTATTGTTTCTTAAGCATTATATTATATGGTGTTTGTTTATCCAGATTTTTTTCACATTTTCCAAACTTAAAGAGGAAGCTGTGAAATGTTTTAGAATTATGCATACGTTGTAAGTCTAAAATCCTACCCAAAGCATTATAACATTGTTGAAAATGAGTTAAAAACGTACTTCCCCTGCATGTGTGCCTTCACACACATAGGGTTGATAGTTCCTGGACAGAGTGGGAATGTTGTCATTGACGTCTAGGACTTTAATGACCACAGTAACTGAGGAGAGCTGATTTTTTTCTGGACAGATAGACCGACAAACAGACACATAGATAGTTAGAAATAAAGGTATAATATGTGGAAAATGTTTATCACTTACTGTAATGTGGTGGTTCACTCTACATCAGGAAGACCTGAGCAAACTGAATGAGTCACCAATCAAGACGTAATATGTAGTGCAGAGATGATAAGGAAAATTAAGATACATATTAACATAATTAACATAATTTAAAGACCACCTGAAGTACAATATTTGAACCTGCAAAGTACTAAAGCCTGGGCTGGGGGTGTAGGGGTTGTTAGGTTGGGTAGGGTTAAGGGGGGTGGGTGGTCAAAAGTTTGTTGCCTAAAACCCATCCTATAGCAAATAAAAACTCTGAAGGAAATAATAGTACAAAATTAAGAGTCAAACCTTAAAATACTTGGCCAGGACAATAAAGTAATTTTAACCTAGTGCTGAAGACATTACATCTCTATTATAGTGTAGTGAAAAAGAATTTGCCCCTATTAATTTATTTTTTATTCTTTTTGCATATTTACCACACTTAAATAATTCAGGTCATTAAACAAATGTCAATATTACTCAAAGATAAATCAGAGGAAATACAAAATCCATTTAATTCAAAATCCATTTAAACCTACTTGGGCCTATGTCAAAAAGTCACACCCCCTTCATCATAAATGAACTGTGATTAGCCACTGTTTTGGAAACGCAAATTAAATTTCACTTGCCACACCCTGGCCAGATTACTGCCAGACAATAAGAAATCACTTAAATAGAACCTGTCTAACAAAGTCAAGATCTCGCATTATGGCATGATCCACAGTAGATGAGAAACAAAGTAATTGACATGTATCAGTCAATTATCCACAACTGGAGAAAACATGGAACAGTGGTGAACCTTAAAAAAAAAAAAAGATTAAGGTTTTGGAGCAGCATAGTATAGTCTAGACTTATTTCCAATTGAGATCCCTAAACTGGGCATTCATGCTCGAAATTCTTCATGGGTGACCGAATTAAACCAAGTCTGCATAAAAGAGTGGACCAAAATTCCTCCACAGCAATGTGAAAGACAGTTATGAGGTCTAGGGGCAATTACTTTTTCACATATGGAAAGGCAGGTTTGGCCAGCTTTTTTCCATTTTGATTATTAAATCAAAGAAATCATCATTTAAAAACTGCATTTTGTTTTTACCTGGGTTATTTATTTATTTATTTATTTTTAACAACCGTTTATTTCATTTTTCCTACACCTAGTAGATACAACAGTACAGAACAAAAATCAGCTGTGTAGATCAAGAACCCCCAACCCCCCCCATTCAAGAGATGAAAAAAATAAATGACAATGATTTCAAAAATGCTGACACAACATTAAAAGCAGCATGCCACAAACAGTTAAGTCCTGTAAAACATAAACAGTAAAACACAAACAGTTACATTCTGTAAAAATCCTGTAAAAGTGGAGTTCAGAAAGGTGAGAGAAAGGGACACTCCCCCCAAAAAAATGCAGAAGCAAGATGCCTCAGTTCATATGGATAAACAATATATTTCTCAATTGCTCTCCAAGAACAGAAGCATCAGGATCAAACCAAACTGCTAAAGGCTGGAGGGTAAAGGCTTGAAAAGTCTAAAATTGGGAAAAGAAAGACCTCCATGTAGTCTAGATCACTGTAAGGTGACTACTTAATATAAGGACATTTCCCAACCCATTTATACCAAGAGAAACACATATTCAGTTTGTTCCAATAACCAGGAAGTGGAGAGAGATATCATATATGAAAGAAAATTAACATGCCGGAGAACGTCTCGGGTTACTTTGCTGTAACCCTGTTCCCTGAAAAGGCGGGAACGAGATGCTGCGTGAAAACGCTAT
>JAQQZT010000019.1:10359766-10372105 GCA_030068275.1 Clarias platycephalus | reverse complement strand
TTAAATGCCTACTTTCTGTAAGCTGTTAAGGTCTTAACGACCATTCCACAGGTGCATGTTAATTAATTGATTATGGAAAATGCATGGAAAACATTGTTTAAACTCTTTACAATGAAGATCTGTAAAGGTATTTGGATTTTTACAACATTATTGTTGAAATACACAGTCCTGAAAAAGGGGCGTTTCTTTTTTTGCTGAGTATACTTATTTTCCACCATAATTTGCAAATAAATTCTTTAAAAATCCTACAATGGATTTTTTTTTCTTATTTTGTCTCTCATAGTTGAGGTATACTTACAGTATGATGAAAATTACAGGCCTCTTTCATCTTTTTATGGGTCATTCAAGTAAACTCTCCTTGAATTTGTAGTGAATATGTTGCACATCAACAGTTAAAAATATTTTTTATATGCTTCCAGCACTACCCTCTGTTTCGTATCAGTGATGCCGAGTGCACAGGTGAAGATGCCGCACCACTCAACGAACGCTTTCAGCTTTTTAAGGAACGCTATGATGTGCTCTCTCAGGATGCCTCAAAGAAGGTAAAGGAAAATGTTTATCCCCCCTGCTTTAATGTAGATTTAAAACACATTGATTTGACATGCAAGAAAAAAAAATGTGAAACCCCTTTACTTGGTGGAATATCAACATCAATAGAGTATTTAACTGAGGGGACAAAAACTGCTGGTTCACCTCTGGTGATATTGTTTGTGTTTTTATATCTGAATTATGCAAATATTACGACGAAGGTGTAAAACAGTAAGTGAGGTCGTATTATGGAGACAAACATGAATGAACAAAAATGTGAAAAAAAATGGGGTCCAAAGGAAGAAAAAAAAACTCAAATCTATAATTTTATTGCAAAATTAGTTGCCATGGAATGTAATGGTTGATTACTTGCTGACGTGGAAACTATGCTCAGACAGGTACAGTAGGTGTTAGGCTGTGTGGGAACGTTTCACTCTTAACTCGAGCAAAGCAACCACTGGAATCAGAGGGAAAGACTTTGTGCTGGCGGGGATATGGCTTTGTGGCTACTGCTTTGTGAAGGATGCAAGAGTAAGTGGAAAAGGATTCACACCTGAAGAGAATGTGAATAATAAGTGACCTTGTGTTGCTGTGAGTCAGGTTATTTTTTCCAGTCCTCTGCAATCAACATTTTTAAGTGAAATTTACACACATTTACAATTAAATTACATTTACTGTATGTTATAGCATTTGGCTGATGCCCTTATCTAGAGTGACTTACATTTTTATCTCATTACGCATCTGAGCAGTTGAGGGGTGAGGTTTTTTTTTTTAACCGCAGACCTTCTGATCACTAGTATAATGCCTTAACCCCCGAGTTACCCCTTAACCTGCCCAGCTGCCCGTCTGCTCACACGCATGTGCCATATTCTGCTCAGGTGTATCCCTTTCTCACTTACCTCACTCTCGGGGGCCCTTCCCACTTCACCAAGCCATCCATCCACCATCTTTAAACTTTAATTTAGAGGTATATTTTATTGTTGCTACTTTGCTTTTCCTTGGTTTTGGATTTTGTTTTATCAGAAAAGTTCATTAAAATAATTTTTTTAAATTATACATCTTTATTATCTTGATTGTTTCAACATGCACAAAAATTTAAAATAAAATTTAAAAGCTGATAACTAAATAAGAGCTTTTGAGTAAGTGTGCCATTTGCAATCCGATAAATCAATGTTGTTTTTAGACTTTCGGCTGCTCCTGTTGATGGATTGCCACAGCGGACCAACTGATCCGCGCAACAATTTTACCACTTTTTATTGAACTAGTGGTGAAAAACTGTACTGTATGATAATTTTAAATACAATCACGTTTTCTCTTTAATGCTTAGTTACTGTGGTGGTTCCAGCCCCGACTCATTCTAAGTGGCCACACACACAGCGGCTGTGAGGTTTCCCATGAGAATCGTTTCCTGGAGGTCAGTGTCCCATCTTTCAGCTGGAGGAACCGCAACAACCCTAGCTTCATCATGGTAACCATAAAATTACACGCAATGTACAATCACAATATAGTCACTTTATTTGGAACATGGATAAATGCATGAATGTATACCAAACAGCACCGTACAAAAAAGTATTATGATACAGCTCAAGATCCTCAGTTAATGTTTACATTAGAACATCAGGGAGAACAAACGTGACCTCTGTGACTTTAACTGTGGCATGATTGTTGGTGTCAGAAGGGCTGGTCTGAGTATTGCATGCTGTGATGATTTTGTGCAAATAAACATTAAACCTTGCAGTTGATGGGCTACAACAGCAGAAGACCACATTGGGATACACTCCTTTCAGCCAGAAACATGAATCTGAATCTACCCTGAGCACAGGTTCACCCAAACTGGACAGTTGAAGATTTGTTTAAAAAAAACAGCTGGCCTTTTTCCAGTACTGCACTGTACAGTGTCCATGAGTCTGTAACCGTGATAGACTCATACTCCTGTTCTTGTTCCTGACTGATAGGAGTGGAAACTAATGTGCTCTTTCTTGGAGCATATTCACCTCAAAGTTTGTGTATTCTGAGAGGCTTTTTTTGCTCACCATGATGTTTCAGCCAGTGGACCCTCCAGTTACGGGATTTTATTTTCTTCTGTTCCATATGTTGTTGTGCAAAGTCTTGAGTGATCTCCTTGGAACTTACAACTCCCATGCAACAAAGTTTTTTAAAATGATCAAACCAGCCCATCTGACAACCACCTAATTCACAGAGATCACACTTTTGTTGATTCTGATTTTCATTGTGCAAGTAAGAGGTTAACGCTCAGTGGTGATTTGAAAAAACAAACAAAAGAAAACTTTTATAGTCCTTTATGTATTATATATATTTGTTCCCTCCCAACACTTCCATGTGTATGTCTCTCTGTGTATAGGGCACCTTTTCTCCATCTGATTTTGCACTGTCCAAGTGTTTCCTGCCAGAGGAGAGCAGTATTATTGCAGTATACTGTAGCAGTATGGCTATGATTGTGATGATCACCCTTGGATATCTGCGTCTCTTCCGTGGAATACTGAATGCAGTAAACAGCCTTCTGGGCAAGAAAAAGTCTTTGTGAAACACAGACGTACACATGCACTATGTACAGTTTGAACATGTACAGTATATAGGACACAATCTTATTTAATCTCTGTGCATTAAGGAACTGATGTTCCTAAGAGACAATATTAGATATTGCTAATACCATTATATTCTATCTATATTTCTTTAAATAAATAAAAATCATGTCCACATGAGTTAATATATTATTTTATTGGTGTTTTCTATTAATTAGTTTTCTAATGGTCCACATGCAAAATTCCCTTTTGCAAAGCTGTTTGTCTTTATTTAAGAGAAAAGAATTCTGGTGTCATATTTGGAACAAGGGCAACAAATATTTTTTCTGTTCTGTTTAGTGGTTGAATAATAAAACACAAACACTTTTAGAGGTATTTTATTTGTAAAATTACATTTCTTCTGACATTTCCATTCCAAACAAAGGTCATGGGTATCTATAATGTGCCTTTTATTAACATAAAAAAATAAATCAAAAAAACATTGAAGGCAGACAGATTTTTTCCCCCCATTTCTCAACAAGTTATCACCCAATATGTGAACATGGAGAAGCCTAGAAGAAAGGAGAATAAGCTCATCTACCAGTGCTGCAACTCTGTGCTGTCTGTCATCCACACAGTCGTCATCTATGGGGTTAATTTCGGGAAAACAGATATAGACCATCATTTTTCTTTCTTTCTCCTAGCTAATGTAATGAATTTTCTGTATGGGAAAATGTGACATAACCTAAAACCCTACAAGACCATTGGTGATTTTATGAGAATTATTATTAATATAATTTAAACTTACAAAGTATACCTGTAGACTAAAAATGCAGGACGTGTCAGGTTAGTCTTTCCATGAGCAAATTTAAAGTGTTGCAGAATAAAAAAATTATAATCTATAGTATTATTTGAGGATAAAGGGGTCATACATAATGGTCCAGCCATGATTATTATGCAGGCTGGTCTTTAAATTTACAAGCTACAATCACAAGCATCCACTCTAGAACTCTTCTTAAGTGTTCTTTTTATGTCATGTCTCAGGGGGTTGTGGCACTGAGGGTTCTATGTAAAACTCCAAATGTTTTTATAAGCTGAATTATTTAAGAAGGCTAAGAACCCTTAGCTAACCAAAGCAAAAGAGTTTAGGATTATATAGAGATATATGATTCACCTACAATCCTCTCAATAGAGGTCCACAGAACCCCCTGAGACATAAAGGGTCCTTTTTAAGGGTCTATTTTTAAGCTGCCTCTGAGGAAAAATTTGTGGTTACATTTCAATAAATTTGGTATGATCAAGTAGATGAATGTCTAGTTACATATAAGAAGTAAGTAATAAGGACATTTCTCCCACACAAATGAAATTATCCCATTTTGACTGACTGCATTACCTTAGTATCTTTTCACACTTTACTGTGCAATCATGCCAGGTAAGGCTCTGCGATTCTGTAAGTTGTGAGAATGGTGAATCAGTGCCAGCATATTACTGAATGTTAAGGGATAGTCAAACCTTCAACAGTACACCCTAACTAGATCCATGGTTATGCATACAACCTCACTAGACATTCATAAATATGTATACGCATAGGCACACACAGTTCTATGTAGAATTATACATATAGGTTTGTACAATATAATTTCTGTTGTAACCTTATAAATGTATATGTACACATATAAATATAAAAATGCTGATGTACAACTTGGGTTGAACACAACAGGGGATGTGGGTATACACATGCAGGCACACACATGCATACACACATTTACAGCTGTAACCCTGTGTACATACCTCACATACATTTCATGTTTGAAAAGTTTACTTCCTACTGTGTCAGCAGGCTCATAGTTTGAACACTTAAAGTGTTTTCCAATGGTTTTAAAGCTGTTAACAATTCTTGAAAGTGAAATTAGAACAACAAAAGGGAGAAAAGCAATTTTTTCATTTTCAACTTTGCAATTGGTGAGTGGTTACTTTTGCATATTGTATACTATATATAGTGTATACTATATATAGTGTGTATATATATATATATATATATATATATATATATATATATATATACACACACACACACACAATGTACTGTGTATGTATGTATATATATATATATATATTTTTTTTTTTTTAATACATATTTTTTTTGCCTAATTTCCATTTTTTACTAAAGACTTTTTTTTATTCCATTTTCTTTATAAACTAGAGAGAAATGCATTTCCACAGTCGAGCAAGTAAGAGAGAGAGAGAGAGAGATTCCCCATCAGCAGGCTGTGCTGCAGTTAAGATTTGACATCAAGCTGTACAGCGCCATCAGAAATGTATTTATATCTAAATCCTCATTTACAGGTACAGCTGTATTTAAAGGCACAAGGAGCTTCTACAAGTTTTTTTTTTCTTTTTCAATTAGGATGTACAAAATAACATTACATTTTGCAGGCATGTGCAAGCAACCTTGCACATACCTTAGCATAATAAAATACCCCCCATCCCCAATATATAGTGTTTGTGTGCGTATGTGTATTTACAGACCAGTATACACATACTATCCCTACATCAAGAAACTCTCTTTGTGAAGAGAGCTATTAATTATCATTTGGCCACTCAGTCTTTTGCAGAATATACTGAGGTGCAGAAGACTTCAAGTCCAATGATCCAACATGCCTACACTCTTTAAACATTTCCAACCCCCTGGGTATTTCTGAAACATTGCACCTCTAGCAGAAAACTAAATTAGAGAAAAGCAAAACACGATAAAAATATACTTAAGAGAAAAGTGACAAGTAATAAATATAGCGGTGCTACATAGTGAATTATGCTTACTGGTCTGTATTTTAAAATATGATGCAAAAGTGCATTATCCACATGTCAAGTACTTCTAAATGACCTTTAAAAGATTACAAAGGTCAGGCTTCCTTGCCTAATGTTACCACAGATTTTCACTGGGTTGGCTGGTCCACATCCAACCACAGCAAGTTAGAAAATCAAAATGAAAAGTTCTCAAGACTGAAGAGATACAGGAAACAACACACCCACGCCTCACTCTTGTATAAATAAGGGGATAAAGTGGAAGAAAACAATATAAGTATAGAAAAAAAATCACGACATTGTCACTTGTCAGTAGTTCACATATATCCTGCTGAAATCTGGGAGTGGATAAGAAATGATCTCATTGCAGAATGGACAGGTTGTGGCAGCTAATCACAAAAGCTCATACTGGCGGAGATGCATCCTCTGGATGATGTCACGACAGTCATTGAAGACACGACGAATATTCTCTGTGTCCACGGCACAAGTGAAATGTGGGTAGCAGTAGTGCTTGTCCGAGCCACTTGCTGTGCTGATCCTCTGCAGAGCATACAAAGAGCCTAGGTTACTTTAAGAGTTGGGAAAGTGACTAAACAAATATTGAATGTAAATGAAGTTACACACAGACACGACTAAAATGCAATAGAAATAAATATAATAAATACCAAAGACATGCAAATGCTCCGAAAGTTAAACCATGCAAGTCTCACATAGAGCTAACTCATAATGAATAACAAAAATTACCTGACTCAAGCTTTAATAAACACTACCGAAAAGAAACAACTGAGCAAATATTTTTGGAATATTTGATATATTTTGATTGTACCAAAAATTCATCCCGGATGAAGAACTTCGCCCTGGTTACTTTTGGGTCTTCCCCAGCATCGGGGGTCACTATGGATAAGAACATGCAAATATTAACCAATTATAAAAATTATCAAAGCTGCAGGAAGTGTTTAAGATATTTGAAGCTGAAACAGCTGTGTAGCCTGTGTAGCTGTGAAATTACTTTTCAAAAAAAGGCTTTAATTTGCTAGGGAGCACAGATAATGGACTGTGGAGGTTTGGGTGGAAAAAATCATGTGGTCTGAGGTCTTTTTTTGCTGACCCAGGTTGGGTTGAGTATTTAAGAAGCTTGCTGATCTCTTATTTAAGAAGCTGATGATTTTCTCACACTACAGTTTCTAGAGTTTACTCAGAACTGTGTATTGGGTCTGCAGACCTTTTTGATGAGAGAGATCAGAGGAGAATAAAAAGACTAGTTTGAACTGACAAGAACATAACCACACAGTTTTCCACCCAGGTCAGTCAGGAATAAGATCTCATCATCCTCCTCTGAACTTTCAACATCACTTGTGACACAGCATTTCAAAAGTACCTTGATTAAAAGCAGCCATATTAACCAGAGTAGCCAAATGTAAATTGAATAAACGGATCAGATTGTATCTCTGTGACCTTTAAATAAAACGCTGTTTACACTTCGCAGTGACCATGCTGCGACGTAAGTAAATCACTTGAGCAACGTGATACATTTACTTCAGGTTTAAATGGGCTCCAAACAATATAATTTACTGTGTGGAGACTAACATTCCTTGGATGATTGAAAACCATCAGACATTGAAATTACAAATTAAGATTTATTGTGCTCCCTGCATTTTTTTGTGTTTTTTTGTGTGTTTTGAATAAATGTGATAATATAATTATTATTTAGTGAATTACAACTTTAAGTGCAAGTTTTTTGAGACACATTCAAATCAGATGGAATTTAGAGGACTGAAAAGATGCTACCATCAGGTGGGACTGTATAGCGAGTATACTCGGGGAAGTAATCTTCAAGTTTGGATTTTCCAGCCAGGATCTTTTCTGCCAGCATGTCCTGTTTGTTCAGGAATAGGATCACGGAGATGGTTCGTAAAAACCTGCAATTGTCACAGAGAGAGACACAATCAATTACCTACACAAACCTGTAATCTTTTTTTCACTGTTTTCCAGATGGTATGATTATTAATTTGTATCCAGTAGCGTTTTTGACCTGATTAAGTACATATGACATTTTCAAATCAGTACTGGTAAAAGTAGTGACATTAGTCTTCATATAACACCTTTTAAATGCCAATATGACTTAAATTGTGATTTGATATTGCATGTTAAAATTTTCACTTTTGAAACAAGAAGTCACAATGGTAGTATGTGAGAGATGGAGACTTCAGTTTTATTTGAGTTGTAATCGGGTAGCACATTAACTGACTTGTGACTTGACTCAGGCTTTAAATTGACTCGCAACAGGACTGGTGTCTGAGACTGATGACTAAATTTTATCAAAGTGAAATTTAATTACTAAAATTTAGCCTGCATAAAAACCTAAATTAAAAAAATTAGAATTTTCGTCCTTTTCCAACCTTATGTTAATTTTGTCTTTGTCGGTTTCATGAGAGCCATGCTAAGTAATCTACTGCAGACCCGTTCACATACAGCTTAAAGTGGTTATGTGCAACTGTAGTAAAGCAACAGGTGTTGCTTTACTAGAGCAAACATGTGTCTTCAGCACATCAATACAGAACTCCCAATATTACTGTCCAGTAAAATCATTCAATGTTAATGAAAATATTACAAAACATTTATTTTTATATTTATATATATATTTATATATTTTTTTTCATACTAAAATGTATTCTGTTGCAAAGCTACGTTTTGCCATTTTTGCAGATTTAAATATTTTGATATCATTGATATTTCATTTCAGTACAAAGCTCATTTACTTTACAACCCCGGAAACAATATAGAAGATGGAAATTCCCCTCTCATCCAACTCATCCTCCCTCACTATTGCCCTCAAAATGACTTAACTGCATGTGTACAAGACTCTATCCACCACCTGAGAGAATTGGAATTTAAGTTTGAAAATCAGAACATTGTAAAACCAACTTTATAATACAACACACACACACACTACCAGTTTGAACACACCTTCTACCTCAGCCTTTTTTTCTTTATTTTTATTATTGTCACAAGGCAGACATCTGAAATGGTTTTCAACTCATAGGTGTGTGCCTTGTCAAAGGTTTGTGAATTTGTGGCATTTCTTGCCTTTTTACTGTGCTTTAGACTATCAGTTATCTTGTGCAGTGGAAGGGTGGGTACACAGGCCTATTAGTGCTACTACAACTACTGTACAAATCCATATTATGGCAAGAAATGCAATTATAGATGATACAATCATTTTGGTTCATACATATTTTCTCACCTTTCATACATACTATATTTCCATAATTTTCTTTTGATTCTGTAAAGCTGCTTTGAAACAATGACTATTGTTAAAAGCGCTATACAAATAATGCTATTTTTTTTTTAACAGACTAATACTGTATTTGTGTTTCTTCACTTACATTAAACTACTGTAATAACACATTGATCAGTGATCAGTAACGCAATAAGACTTGAGATTATTTGTATCTAAATAAGCAAATTATGGTTCAAGAGGGCAGCATACGATGGCATAGTGGCCTCACACCTCCTTTGTCAAAACTTCAAGTCATGCCTCAGGTCTGTGTACATGGAGTTTGTATGTTCTTTCTGGGCTTGATGTGCTACCTCTGTGTGCTTTGGTTTCCGCAACAGTTCAAAGACAAGCAGATTATGCTTACTGCCATTTTCAAATTGCCCGTAGTGCTTGAATGTGACCTGCCATGGACTGACACCTTGTCCGGGGTGTATCCCTCCTTGCAACCCAAGTTCCCTGGAATAGGCATGCTTTCAAAGGATACCTTTTTTTATTAAAAGTAAACCTTATTTAATCTCTTCAAAGCACTGGATGTTAACTAGAACCAAAAAATGCTGCTGCACAATCCATTAGGAACTGCAGTTCATCCCTTGACCTCTAGGTCCTACTAGCATAGAGTGTCTTAAAAAGCTTCTAATACATTTAGGAGAAATTTATTATTTGATTCAGAAAGCTTTATTTTATTATCACAACTACATGAACAAGCTACGCCTGACTAGATTATACTGAAAGGTGTAGTAGTAGAGATCATATCACTGGGCTCAATCTGGACATTTACAAGATAAACCATAAAAAATGTTCACCCTTTTCTGAGAGTCAAATCTGGATAAAACAGGATAAGAGGTAAATCAGACATTTAAGCTACCTCATTGTAGCTACAGCTGTTCATTTTTACTTTTTAAACTGATCACAGGTCACAAAACACATTTTTGTCTAATATAGAGCAGTACTGTAAGTTTCTTGAGAAATTACTAATATCAATTAAACTTCCATTTAAAGTAATGCAATCAGACAAACAGAATGTCTGACTGAAAAAAAAAGTGAAATGTAAAGTAAAGGTGGAACCTGTTATTCCAAATACTGCGAAACAGATCTAGGGACTCGCGTAGGCGGTTAGTGCTGTTGTCTTCTCTGATAACCATGTTGTAACTGCTGCTGGCTGCCACAAAAATAATGGCCGTCACATCTGGATTAACACATAGCAACAAAACACTATCTTAGACGGGCTCATTTTAAATTTGGTATTAATTCTGAATTTGTTTCAAACTTGAAGTCATATTACAACACATTGAATGAGGATTATTTTGACTGGAAAATATTCTGTGCAACTAAAGTCACAAATGTGCAAAATTCACCATTAAAGCACTGGATCCACTTTCTTCTCTCATCTCTTTGACCACCGACATCAAACATGCTGTAAGACACAGAAAGCACAGATAAGCAAGGACAAAAAAGGTCAAAACAAATGGAAATTGTAATTGTAAAATGTTGCAATTTTCATAATGAACAAAGTACACAGGTTGACAAATTAGTGAGTAGGTTGACTAATTGAAGATTTTATAAGAACACCCATGTGGTCAAAATGGGTAAGACATTTGGTTTCATACTATGCTTTGAAATGACTGCAATCTTTCCTTCAAAGTTTAGACCTTCAAAGTTATTAAATAAACTTAATAGGGTTAACACAAATCCTTAGGATCCAACATCAAGTCTGCTAAGTAAAGATTACAATTACTTACTGAAAGTTGACCTTGTCCACTTGAAATCGTGTTTCGAAAATACCTGAAGTCAGAACTCGGCACCTAAGCAAATCCTGCAAAGTAAGAACACAACACAACAGAGTAAGCAAAAATGCCAATGAACAACAATTCATGGTCTGCTCTGAAATTATTGGAACGGAAAGACCTCTTTATAATCAACGAAGATATTTTGGGTTGGAGATTATAAAAATATACGTATATGAACCTATTAAATTTTCAGGTGAGAGAAAATACTGGAACATTTTCATTGACGAGTAATTCTTGTCAAGTACTTGTTTTTAGTGGCAAGTTTAAACAGTTAATAGCTCTCACTCACCTTTTTAATGACGGTTGTGCAATTTTTAAACAAATTACATAGTGTTCACCTAGAAACACTGGCCTTCAAAATGCAACATCATGATTACCAATTAGTATCACTCATGCTGCAGCTGTGCAAACTCAATTGGGAGAAAACTTCAATCTTGATGCTTTACAGCATAAAACAGGCCTCAAGTGACTTATACACATGTTAGGTAAGAAGATGGTATAGCAAGTTATCGGAGATAGAGATTAGAATAGGTGAGGAACCACTTGATGATTTACAGTACTCTCTACAGTAAACCATATCTTTACGATTTCTATGGATATCTACATTGCTCACAGAAATGTACTCTATGGGGTAATGTTTTGTGCGATTCACTGGCAAACTTTAAATAGCGACTGTGTATCCTATAAAGTGATTCCATTAACCTGAGGGAAATCAGTGTTAGTGAATTAACCTAAATACTAAGAAACAGATAGGTCTTTAGTCATTGTTTAAAGTTATGATGTCCTTGATCTCTGTGAGATGGTGGGACCACTTGAGCAGTGCTGAAGGCGAACATCAGTGTTTTGAATTTAATGCAGACAGCTACAGGAAGCCAGTGCAGGAAGCAGAGAAGTGGGGTCGTCTGGGCAAATTTGACAAGGTTGAAGACAAGCCGGGCAGCTACATTCTGGATCAACTTCAGAGGACGAATGGTGAACAGAGGCAGACCTACCAGGAGTGAATTGCAGTAGTCCAGTATTAAAATAAAAGGTACTGAGCACCTGAGCAGCCTGTGTGGAAAAAATGGGCTTCTGATGTTGAAAAGAAGAAATCGTCAAGAGCGATCCTGCTCCAGTACATATCTCCAAAATAGTGTAAAGAATATCTCACTTAAAAACAGCATATGACTGAATTGAGTGAGATAATTCCATTTTTGTTGTCATTGCATGCTTAAGCCATTGTGTCAGTTTATTGGGGCAGTGTGAAATAGCCTTCATTTAACTCATTTGTGGGATAAAAAGACAGCCCTAGTGTGTGTGGTCTAAATGTTGTTTCTCATTATTGTTTAAAAATCTCAAATCATTGTAATATATCATCACAAGATACTTTTTATCATCACAAACAAGTATTTTTTTTTTATAAAAATCTTTGCCTTGT
>JAQQZT010000019.1:10243041-10257920 GCA_030068275.1 Clarias platycephalus | reverse complement strand
TGCGTGGTTACGTAACGTGCAACGTCATGTGATCTCAACCGCGATTAAGACGATAGACCAAAATCTCTACCGGTTGACAAATTTCTACCAGTTAACCGTGTATACCGGTATATCACCCACCCCTAATTACACATATACTTACATTTCATTAATTCATTAACTGTCAGGTATGTATGTTAGTACACTTGAAGTATATGACTGTGTATGTACCAAGTATACTTAAAAGTTGTTCCACTTTAGCACACAAAAGCATACTTAATAAACTTAAAATTGTGCTTTTGTACAATATAATTACAACTTAAATGCAATGTAGTACACATGACAAAATTGACTGATTTCTTCCTAGCTTAGCCATTCACCATTAGCAAAATTAAAATCCCAAAAAGTGTTTCCCCAAGGTTTTCCAAAGAACTAACAACAGAAACAAAGTCCAAAGCCAAATTCATCTCTTACTTTAACTCACAGTCATACAGCGACCAGACATTATGCCCGATGCCACCAAAACAACACTGACCCCACAAGGCATGAATCCACAAGACCTCTGAAGGTGTCTTGTGGTATTTGGCAGGAGGACATTAACGGTAAACTATGATGCACTGAATGTTTTAATATCTATCATGGTCAGCATTACCTTTTTTCAGCAATTTGTGCCATGGTAGCTTTTCTGTGGGATCAGATCAGTCAGGCTAGCCTTTGCTCCCCACAGGCATAAATGAGCCTTGGGTGCCCATAATCAGTCACCAGTTTACTGGTATTTACAGTTTAATTCAAAATTTTGCCCACAATTACTAACTTGCAGCTCTTTGTAATAAATCAGTGAAACAAGAGTAATTTAAATAGCTCAACACAACTAATATAACAAATGGTTTCTCCAAAGACAACACAAAATGCTACTTTTAATGACTACTACAGTATTAAAATTATTCAACCCCTTGATGAGGAACATTTATCTATTATGACGTGCTGCAAACGTCATGTATAGCTAGACACTTAGTGTTTAGTGTAACAAGTGTTTCCAAGGGATCTTAGCCAATTCCTCATGGGCTTCCAGTTCAGGAAGATTATTGGGTTTGCATGCTGCAACTGCATGATTCAAGTCACATGTGATGGCTACTCTAGAATCCTGCAGGACTTCTTCTGAAAACAAGCCTTGATGGACTTTGAAGTATGCTTGGAATCATTGCCCTGTTGTTTTGTGTCCAATTGCAAAGTTTCAGCTTCCTTCAGATGGCATAACGTTTTCTTTAAGGATACTTGATTAAATCCATCTTGACTGCTACACACTGCAGGTTTCCAGTGCCAGAGAAAGCAAAGCATCACCGAGCCACCACCATGCTTCATTCTAGGCAGAGTGCACTTTTCTGCATATGCTTCGTTATTTCTCCTACAAACATACCGCTGGCCCAAAAAGTTAAAATTTTCTTTCACCAGTTCATAAAATAGAATTCCTTGGGGATCTTGGGATGACCTTCGGTGTTCAGTATGCACCGTACAGTATTGCGCAGAGTGAAACTTCAGTGCCTGCTGCCACCAAATCTTTCTGTAGGTCCATTGCATTCGATCAAATTTTTCAACGCTTGCCTCCTCAGGAATCTGGTAGCAGCATGTGATGGCTTCCTCTTTCTGCCACGTCCAGGTAGTGTAGCCAAATGTAGTCAAATATCTCAATCAACAAAATCTCTAGAAAGTCCAGGTATTTGATGTGTTCTAAATCAAGTAAACCTGAGGCATCTGATCAGTGCTTGAGATAACACCTGACTGACAATTTTGTGCTCTAGTGAGGGATTTTTGTTTGGGGGTTGAATAATTCTGAAACTGCAGTAATCATTAAAACGTTGTGTTGAATTTGGAGAAATTATATTAGGTGTGTTGATCATGTTACTGATTTATTGGAAACAGCTGCAAGTAATTCTGGCCATAAAACAAATTTTCAATGGGCATTGAATAATTTTGAGTGCAACTGTACTTGATAATCAATGTTATACTTTATAGCTGATCAGCTATGATGACTACAACCACAATGAGTCCAAAATTGTATGAAAAACTATTTAAAGCAAAGACTCAAAAGTGGTTTACTCAAATTACTCAGTAATGCAAAAATGGGAATATCTATTTTATTAAATGTCATTTAAATTGCCCATGTTGGTAGAATAATTCTTGCCCTATACAGAAAAACTACTCAACAGTCTTCATCACAAGGGATACGCTATTGCTGAACCCAACACCAAATTCATCAAACATTGAAATCCTGTTTTAAAATCCCATGTTGCAGTTCATGGTCTCTCACTGCATGGTTGGTCTTTAATGCTGGTTTCCCCTTTTTAAACTTCTTTATTCACCGGTGCAAATTGTTCTTGTCAGTGGGGTCTTCTCTGTAAACATTCTCTAACATACTGTGGCAAAGGGATTTTCAAAGAGGATTCAAGGGTTGGGTTCAATGATGGAGCAAATACATTTTTAAGGATGGAGACTATGCTCAGTAGTACCTTTATATAAAGGAAGTGTCACTCTACCAACAAGTGCAACAAGTGAACAATCTTTTTCAGTTATTTAAAAAGACTAAGCCCATGTTTTCCTTACTTTCAACAAACCATTCCTTTATTAGACCACAGAGTGTTTCATGAGCAAGAAAAGTAAAAACATAGCTACTCTTTGAACAAGAAAACAAAAATCTGCAAAAATTATTAATGGACATTAACACGAATGATATCCCGAAACAATGCAGAAACTGGTAAACAGTTATTTCCTATAACTGAACCGAAAGATGAATGAAAGTGTGAAATATGATTCTTGTTGTAACTTAAGCCTAGATCATAAGAATCTGAAAAAGCACACATACACAGATAAAGAGCCCATGCATAAGGTAAGTTTTAAAAGGGAACTCAAGAGAATTCTAACAATAGTGATTTCTTCAGAATTTATACAATACTCATTAGCAAAGCTAGGAATGCAAACTCCTACAATAATCATATACAATAGTCTTTTTTATAAACTTTCCCCTGTGAATTCTTATAAAATTGCTAATTTAAATATTGACAAGAATATATTGACAACATGTCAGATATTACAAATTGTATTTCTTTAACATTTATTTATTTATAATTTTTTTGGTTTTGTTTTTTCAGTTCTTTGCAGTTTGCATTTTGAAAAGCCTTCTTTCTGAAATCAGTGGGTTAATGGGAAAAGCCGGTAAATAGCAACAACAGCAACAAAAACAGGAACAAAAACAATATAAGAATGACCTATGTTTATGTGATAAAGAACAGTACAACGGCATTGTAATCACCTTTGGACCTTGGAATGAGCCACATAAAATTCACAACACCTCTCACACATTTTAAAACCTAACTGTTTTAATTAGAAAAGGCACTACACAAATTTATGAATATAACCAATCTCTGCCCTCATCCACTTATAAGAATCAGTTGCCAACTACAAACATTTCAGCGCCAAAATGAGCAAATGTTTTGCAATGTCCTATAAACAAAAGCTTGTGACTTATCTTTTGCATATCTGTGCTCACTGTACCAAACCTTGCCTGAAAAAAAATGCTGTTTAAATCCCAATGCAAGAATAATATTTGTTCAAATGTTGTAGTACACCAGTTACAAAAACAAACATTTTAAGATAAATCGTGAAATTCATTATATGTAGTGAAATTGTACATTTTGATTGGGTCAAAAGGCCAAAAAGAATGTTATTCAAAAATCCCTGCAATTCACAACATTGTCAGGTAAATTATCTGCTTGTTTTCTTCATTTCAAACTTTTGTTTAAATTTTATTAGCCAAATCAACTATACAAACATGACTGAGCAAAAAATGGGTCACAAAGGGAAACAAATAGCACAGATTCATAAAATCAGGTGTTTTCAGATATTTCTGTGACTGTAATAAAACAATAGTAATAATATATGCATTTGGTGAGTTTGACGTGCGAGTTGCTGCTTGAGTTTTGTGGGTTAATCCTTATGGGGTTTTTTTTAACCCAGGTAAACCAGTTTTAGTTTTACCATGCAAGACTGTTTTTGTGCAGAGCGCATGCAACTGTCAGTACACTCTTCTTATTCTTTTTACGAAGGCTGGCATCCATTGCATTTACTGTCTCCAAGTACACTGCTCCTGCGGTAGCAGAATTAACAGGTAGAGGGGCGGTAGCATGAAAGGGAATGGTCCACTACTAGTTAATCGATCGCAGATGGCATCTTTTCTCCCCCAGACAGATTTTTTTAAAGTGTGGCCAAATATACTTGGGCGGCCATCAATCTATTTGGGCGACCTGCACAAGTATACTGTGGGAAACCACATTAACTGTAACTTTTAGAATTGTTCACTTTAAAATTCTGGTCCTAGTTAACATGAGTACAGTATGTAATTCTGTAAATCTTCAGTTGTACCCCATCCCAAAAGTGTACCACTGAAGAACACTGTACTTAAAATAATGTTCAGTTAGCCAGTTTAAAATGACTCATGCTTTGTGACATGGTGCATTATTAAGCTAACCATTATAAGATGAGTAAAGGTTGGCAATAAAGTAATACACACAGACAGCACCACTAGATAGACTGGCATTTAAACATTCCCTGCACTCCTACACCAAATTCTGGCCCAATCATCTGCATCATGTGTCAAGGTCATTTTAAGATTGACTTTTCTGCTGACTGTAGTTGTAAAAAATATTATTTAAATTTATCCTTCTAAAAAGTATCCTTCTTGTCAGGTCAAATCATTCTGGTCATTCCTTATGACCTCTCTCATCAACAAGGTGTTCTGCTTGCAGAACTGACACAGACGGGATTTTTTTTATTTTCCTCACTAGAATCTACTCTTTCGAGGACTTCAGTTTACTGCGAGTTGTGCTTGAAAATCTCAGATGATCAGCCGTTTCTAAAATACTTAATCAAGTACATCTGGCATCAACAACCATGTCGAGTCACTGATGAGTGATTCTGAGTGATTACATTATATGAAATTCTTGACCTAACAGTTTTTTGCATTTTTAAGTGTTGGCACATGATTGGCTGATTCCATAAATAAGAAGGTGAATAAGAATTATACTAAAACCATGAATGTCCAAGATGCATCAAGAGACCACTACTATATGTATCGGCAAATGGTGGACACAGAAAAGATGATGACATTGGCAACAACTATCACCACTCCCAAGTCTTAACCTTCCAAGCCAAAAAATATCAAATTAAATAAAAACATTGTAGCAAAAAACTGAACCAATGCATACCACCTACAAAATTATGCAGATGTTATAGCATATATAGGATGAATAATTTGTCAAATTGAAGCTCATTTTCATTTACCATACATAGTATGAACATAGTGTGCTATCCACTAGCCACTACACCACCTGCATTTACTTACAGTACAGTTATAATAAACACTCAGACCAGAACTAAGATATCAGGCCCCTTACCTCTGTGTAGTCGAAGTCAGAAAGTGGCGCTATGCTTTTTATATAGTCGGCTCGAAACTGATTATCCGGGTTGGCAATTGGCACTGGGGGTATTAAAGTGCTCATGGCTGATACTATTGTCTAGAAAAGAAAACAAAACATAAAGCAGGACAAATGCAATTAATTGCATTGCTAACCAAATGGGATTACTTGATGTAACAGCCACTTATGGCACAAAAAAACAACAGTTTTTAACTTTTCTATATATATATATATATATATATAATTTTTTTTTTTTTGCATGTTTTAAATTTGGAGAAGGACTTACAACAATGGCATCCTTCACATTTTTTCGGATATCCAATATTTTCTGCTTCTTTTCTCTGAGGAACAATATGAATAAGCAAGTGAACAAACTATAAAACACAATTATTCAGACCTAGAATTAATCAGTATAAGAATGTTACGGTGGCTGTAAAAAGGTAAGATAATAAAGTACAATGACTAGAATGGAGATAGGCTCGCAATATTATTAACATTAATCAATTATTTCACAATTATCCTAATGCAGAGGATTGGTCACAGTTAGAGCAATAACTATAAAAAGTGATTAATTTAGAGGTTTCAAATAAAAGGAAAAGGCATTTGAAAATATTCTGAGTACGGTCATCTGTATCAAAGGTTGTATCTGTATTTTATGTCACTAATGAGCACACAATAAAAATAAAGTTTCATTACCGAACCTGGTGCTACTCAGAAAATGAACCTTGAAATTTAGCTATACACACACAGCACATAAACCACCGTGAGGCCTATATCTAGCTAAGAGCTATTAGTAATAAGTCGGACAGAGCGAGCCTGTCGCCATGCTGGAAGACTCGAGGACTATGTTAAAAATAAAACGCCAGCCAATGCGTCGCTTATTATTCATTTTATAGCAAATGATGACCGATGTTTCGTATCAAAACAGCAGGCCAAATCTGGGACCACACCAGGATTAAAAATGGATAACAAACACCTACTCTGCGTTAAAGCCGTTGACGTGCAAGATCCTCATCTGCTTGACAATCGTACTCTTTCCGGATTCTCCAGCCCCTGTGACAGAAAAAGAAATTGAAGGAAACCATGTAAAATAATAGCAACATAGTAATGTCAACACGACGTAGGTCAGTGCTGTTCTCTTGCCACTTTCATTGGCATGGTGAAATTGGAAAATGTATGTCAGTTGTCCAATCCTTTGCATTATTCAAGACCTGTTCAAGGCATTATCGATAAGGAGCGACCACACAACATATTGCTTTGTGCGACCATCTGGAGAATCTTACCTAGTAAAAGCAGCCGGTGTGTGGCTTTGTATGCCTGCCTTTCCTTCTGTAACTGTTTCTCGATTTTTTTATTCGCCTCTCTTTGAGCCTTCTCGTCAATGCGCTGGTCTTCGGTCTTGCTGTTCCCCAAACAGCCCATCTTCCTCCAAGCTCTCCACGAAAACGCAACGTTACAGAATGAGCGCTAATGTAAAATATTAGACCCAAAGACCTATCACGCGAAAGAAGAAGAAGAAGAAAAAACAGGCGGAAAAAAAATCTGTCGCTTGTCCGTCGCCGTCGGCAAAAACACGGTTTCACTTTACTTTAAGCAGAATGCGAGCAGATTTAGTTGGAGCGTATAAAAATATACATCATCTTAGAATAAAGAAAGACGCGCAAAATAGTGGGAGTAATAGGAAGAAGATCAGGGCTGAAAGTGCATACATCCGACGGCTCTGCTTTCGCTCCTCTTCCCCTGTCGCTGCTTTTTTTTCGTCTAACGTTAGCTGGGCTTTTTCAGGCTCAGCAGTGCTCGCTGTGGCTGCAGGAAGTAACGTTCCAAACCACACGCAGCAACAATACTGGCTCACTGACTCAAACGCTTAACCACTGACTGTAACTAAAGTTTGTACAAACAAAATATCACTGTATATTGCACTTTATGTCATTTTACATCAATATTTATCAATAATTTATAAATCAATACAAATAAAACAAATAATTACATTAAATAATGAACAAAGAATATATTTACATTTTATACACCGTCAACTCATCCCTTTATTTGACGCAAATTTAACTTCTCTTGCAATGTAGACCTTATTAATACATTTTATGATGTACAGAATGAAGGATATATACTGGTGAGAATCAACGAGTGGGATGGTTCATGGTAGTCTGTACATGATTTGTAATGATTTATGGTGAAGTAAAGTGTGTGGATTACATTTATTACTGTCCTACTTTAATTTGAAAATATTTGAATTTTAAAACTGGGGAATGTGAAAAGAATGTAAAATCCCCATGTAATTATATACTGATATGTTGTATAAAGTCAATGAAATTAATTCATGACAAGTTACATCAAACAAGTAGGTGCAGGTTTTAAAACTACTACTTTTAAAAGAGCCAAATATAATTTATGTTCATTTATGTCAAGCTTACAATCTACTGATTTTTATATTACAGATGAAGTCTATAGTGCTAAAAAGTCATCTTCAGAGAGATAACTGTATGTTTAATGTAATGTGGACTCCAGTACTAGCCACTCTTAAAAAACAGACCTGTTGCAAATACGCAGGCTGTCATGCAAATGTGGATCTGGTTTTGCATAGATACAGCAGAAGCATGTTCCTCTATAAGATACTGATATATATGAAATTACTTTTTTCCAAGATGGAATAGGTTGTTTGTAGTTTGTTTCATGCCATAGGTAAACCAGTGATCAGGCATATAACTTAGCTGTAAACCAGATGTACCTGGTTTACAATCAGATTAAGTAGCAAAACACATGGCTGAATAAAAGATTTTTGTATTTCGCACAGGACCATTTTCTGTTGTCGGGAGAAACAGGAGCCAAATATTTTTAACTAGCATTTCTTTAAGATAAACTTATTTTTTAAAATGTCTTAAATTTCATATTTATTTATTAAGCATGTAAAAAATTATGGTATATATTTGCTAAGTCCATAACCATAGAGAGTTTGTTGCTTGTCATATTTACTTTTAGACATTTAGATTTTGTGGCATAGTATAAAATATGTTCGAAACTAGGGATAACAACTTGCCACAACAATAAGCAAAAGATGCTGCCAATGATACTGACTTACTGTAAGATACCATGGAGTTTTGTCATTTTCAATGAACCAAAAACTATACATGCAATTATTTGTCAAAGACATACCGTTCTATGGCCATTTTAAGAGTTTAGTTTTATCTAATCATGAAGGGGACTCACAGAAAAGAACACCAGTGTCATGTGAACAATAGAACGATTTTTGAGCGCCAAAATGGAAATGAGATGCAAAGTTGATCTTAAAGAAGTTTAAGGCCATGGACTGTTTCCAGATCATGCAAACGAACAACCCTGTCATCTATGGGCGGGTGGGGGTGTGTGTGTGGGGGGGGGGATGGGAGGTTTCATACAGTACAAACGGAATGACAGGTTTGTTCTTATTTTAGAATGAGGATTTTTTTTTTTATTATTTATTTAATCTCTCCATGGACAATGTCAGATCAGTGCCATGGAACAAATATTAAAAAATCATCCTTCATTCAAAGCTAGCAGTGAAATTGTTATATTAAACTAAACAGAAACAACAAAATGACAGGATTATTATTTTATGGAGCATTGGTGTCTCAGTAGTACTTTTCTCAGCTGCCATGCAAAAGGCCTGGGTTCAGTTCCCACCCAATGCCCAAACCCCAGCCACTGGATGCAGTGCTGGTTCCTGTGCCAAGTTGTGTGGATCAGATGATCCGTTGTCCCCTCAATGGGAACAGCCAAAAGACCAGCAACATTAGTTTATTTGTTGCTGGTTTAATGTAGAAAATCTACATTTATAATAAAATAGTTTTATTGAATTACGAAGAAAGAAAGTTGAAGAATTAGGAGTAGTAGGCACTATAAGTAATGATACTTATAATCAGTGGCGGCCAGTCAATAAGGGCCTTTAAAATGTAGTGGTTAGCACTGTCGCCTTGCAGCTCCAGGGTCTGGGTTCGATTCCTGGCCAGGCTTGATTCCCTGTCTCTGTGTGCATGGAGTTTACATGTCCTCCCTGTGCTTGGTGGGTTTCCTCCGTGTACTCTGGTTTCCTCCCACAGTCCAAAGATACAGTATGCAGGTTAGGCTAATTGGTGTTCCCAAATTGCCTGTAGTGTTGCCTGTTCCCTGCGATGGATTGACACCCTATAGAAGATGAGTGAGTGAGTGAGAATGCTACTTCAACATGTAATTATTCAACATAATAATTATTTATTTTAAAAAGTAAAATAGTCATTTAGTGACAATATTCCGCTGTCTTAATTGTATTTCTTAACCTGATCGACCTGGTCTTTTAATTTATTTACAATAGAAATCTAAACTGTATTACGTTCATTTGTATTCGTGTACGCGGGGTGCCGGGCAAACGAGTGTCTACAGTATGTAGGCACGTATATTTTTGAAAAGCATGTGATTTGAGGCTAAGCTCTAATTGGATTTTTTCAAATCATCCTTGCGGCGCAGCACTGTGCGCACCGAACACTACCACTTTTGTTCTTAGCGAATCAATAATGTTTTTAAATATTTGGGCTCATGTGATTGGACCATTCTCAACGAGTCTTATTAACGGTCAGCAGATTGTTAGTTAATGTATTGAATATTGATTGACTTGGAAGCCAGCTAAATATGAGAGAAAATTCTGTAATTTCTTTGCTAAAATACCCCTTCGCAAGGCGATCGGACGAAGAAAGAAAAAAAGTTAAAGAGCTTGGACCAGATCGACGTGATCTTCTAATTAAGCAGCAATCAAGTGATTACGGCCGAGCTTACCCTCGGTGCTTTTCCAGCACTTCTTATGGCAAGCGGAGCTGGCTGACTGGATGCGATGTGAGTCATGCCTTTATATTATACTGGTAGAAATGATGCTTAATCACCTGATAAATGGCTATTTACAAGCAATTATTAAAAGTTTAATTAAAATTTTGTTTTCCCCCCCATTTTTTTTTTTTGCACCAGCCGCCACTGCTTATAATAGTAATTATACCGACTATCCTGTGTAATGTAGTGTAAAATTTCAATGTCAGTTTTGAAATAGTGCCCCAGCCTGGCCAATTTTTATACAATTGTAGGCACTACGCCTTTGATGTGAAAGTGAAAAACCACTAAGGACATACAACACTTCCTGTTTGGTAAATTTGCTTCCATGTTTGCTAGCCTCCCACTTACAGTTTATTTAATTATTACATATTAACTGTGGTATAATGTGGGCCCAAGAAGAAGATGTGATTTTATTTATTTATTTATTTAATTTTTTTTAATTGTGGAATATCCAACACCGTGAAAGCAGAGGTGGCAGGTATAACAACTTGCCACAACACTCCGAAGTCCACAAAACTCAATTCTCTAGTAAAAGTACAAGGGATTGGATAAAAATTGTACTCTGCTACGGGTAGGAGCTACAACTAATATTTGCTCTAAAATAGTACTACTGCATTGCTGAGTTACTAATAAACCGTATTTTAAACACATTTCAAGTTGATGCTGTTGAATGTGCAAGTCTAGTGGAGATTTATTTATAGCAGAAATCTAAACTATTCTTTTTTTATTTTTATTTTTTACCAGAATAATAACATAAATTAATAATGAATGAATAAATGTACAACTCATTAACTGTGTTCATGTGCTTACAAAATATTTTAGACCAATTTGTTTAATCTTTTAACAGAAGTTATATTAATTACTTGACTGGTTGATTTGGACGTGGTTGGAAAGAGAGAGGTGTGAACAATGAAAAAGTTTTTAGACAAAGGACATACAGGTTGCTTGTTGAATAACTCGTCTTTGGATGAAGAAGAAACCACCTTACAGCAATGCAAGTAGTCGCTAAAAATAAATAGTTCATTAAGGATTTAAAGATTTCAGCTTCTAATAGCCAGTGCTGTTATTGTTATTGATGACAATATATCTTGCAATAAAAAAGGTACAGTAGATGAAAAACCAATGCCTGATCTCTTGAGGTCATTAAACTTCCAAAGCTTATGAAAAGGAGGCCCTGGACATGATGGCATGACTTGTTGATAGCAACAAGATTTGAGCACTATTATTAGCATCTTTCTTTATTTTAGGAATTAACTAGCTAGTTGCTAACATTGCTACCCTGTAAGTAGTCTAAATGACTACTACTAGCATACAGAGTACATTAAAGTTGAATTATGTGCCAAAATAATTTATTTTTTTATTTTTATTTTATTTTTTTACTTTTTTGTATGTTAGCTAATTACATAGATAAATTCTAATCTTACTTAACAAGTGTGCACGTTTGAGAAGCCATGACAAAAGAGACAGAAGAATCCACAGTCAAGAGACCAAGTGGGCGGGATTGTTGGCCAGGTAACCGTCAAGGGCTTTGGTGTGCTAACGAATCTGCACTTTCACAAAGACCTGCCAGTCATTTCTGTAAACTAACATTGATAGAATTTTTTGTTTCTGTCCTTCCCACATGGGTTGTATGTCTGTCATCCTATAGAAATAAGAAACATAATCCTAGATTCTTATTTAATAGTGTAGCACGATTAAATAGGAATCTGACCACTACAGAAACATGCACACCAATAACATATAGTGTATTTAAGAACAAAATAAAAAATATCTGAAAATAAATTCAGGCTTTCAAACCAGACCATTTAATTAATATCAATTTAGGTGAAATCTAGCTATATCAGGTCAGCACTTAGACACAGTATTTACAAACTCCCCCTTTATCTCCAAATTCCAAGAATAGAAACCAGAACTAGAATAGGTTGTAACACAGCAGCTACCTGTATGCTAAAACCGTCAAATGTGTTAGACAGGATTTAGGCATTATCCTAGCACAGAGACAGTACTGGATAAATTGTGAAATGACCTACAACTGGCCTCTGATCAGGGAAGAGTCTTCTTGCTTGTGTTGCTTGACCAAAGTGCACCTTTTGACAACATGGATTATTCTATTCTCCTTAATAGATTAGAAAATGGTGCAGGTTAAGGGAACAGCCCTCTCCTGGCTCAGGTCCTATTTGACTGATTGTTTTCAGTTAGTGGATGTAAATAGTGACTATTCTACAGGTAAAGTGAAATGTGTTGTTCCGCAGGGTTCTGTTTTATGACCTCTGCCATTTTCCCTATATTCATCCACTGAGTAACATAATTCTTAAAAATGGTATTAGTTTCCACTGTTATGTTGATGGCACACAGTTATATGTCTCAGCAAAGGCAGATGAGTAATCTGTAATCTACCAGATGCTTAACTTTGACAAGAAAAAAAGAGCTTTTTCTTACAAAGTGCTAAAGTTATGGACTAGCCTTCCGGATAATATTTGGACTCGGACACAGACTCAGGGTGTACATCTAGGCTGAAGATTTATTTATTTAGCCAAGTCTTTTGTGAATAAATTCGTTTTTGGGACGCATGGATGTAGACTTTTATGGCGTTTTTATGGTTTTAACTGGTATGTTTTCATACTGTCTGCACACTAATTGATCACTCAAATTTGTTGAGAATGAAGTGACTTGTTGCTTCACTTCCCTGGGAGGCCTCATTTCTGTGTTACCTTCTGGCTCTCCCTTTTAGTTATGCTGTCATAGTTATTCCTGCTGGAGTTCCTGCTTGCACTCTATACAAAATATACAATAGACTTATCTGTAATGAGACTGTTAGTATACCTACCTGTTCACACTTTCTCTCTCTTTTGAGTTACACATGGCTCTTATGAGTTGCCAGAGACCCTGACCCCTCTGAATCCTTTGATCCTATCTTGGTCCTATCTTGATGCCCACTTCTTGCTGAAGTTGTCATCACATGGAGGTCTCTGGCTTGCTGCTGAAGATGCCCACTTGTAATGTGTGTGGTAACTTGGGATGGTTCCACTTAACCATGAAGACTGGCTTAGATTCAGCTGATACGAGCAGCTTTTCCTTGATGGCCCTACAGTCACTAAATAGTTTAGGACTGAAATTACTGTCACACCTTTAGGGTTTTGAATCTTGCCTCTGATCAATGTTCTTTGAGATTGCATGCTTGGTTGGATCTTCTCTTGGTACTCCAGTACCCTTCCCCAGTACAAAGACATGCAGACTTATTTCCATTTGTAAATTGTCCATAGTATGTTTGTGCTTGTGCACTGAGACCCTACACAGGACACTCAGTATACTGTAGATAATGGATGGGTAGATGGAATAAAAAAATTTTAAGTTCAAATTTTTTTTTTATTTGCATATCGCTTTTAATATTTTCCATTATCGCAAAGCAGCTTTACACAATCAAAAGAAAAGTATGGAAATTTGTATGACATGTAAATTGTTACAAATCAGCTTTACACAATCAAAAGAAAAGTATGGAAATTTGTATGAAATGTGAAAAATGTGAATGAATCAAAATAATTAGATAGTACCTGATAAGCAGGCCGAGGGCAATGGTAGCAAGGAAAAACTCCCTGAGATGGCAATAGGAAGAAACTCATAACAGATAGCAGTGATTGTTTTGTAGTCATAATGTGTGTTAGGCGGCTAGAAGTTTAATATAACAGTTGATGTCTTTAAATTAATATGAAGTCTAGTTTGTTATTGGAGGCTCAGGTAGACTGTAGTAAATTCTAGTTCTGAACTACTGAGTTACTGCAGTCACAAGTCCTCAGAGAACAGCTGCCTGCATCAGCCGAGGCCAGAACCGTCTTCGTGATAAAGTGGAAGAGAAAGAGACGAGAGGAGAGGGCAGAAGAGAAGGAGAGATAAAAGTAAGGTATAGCCACAGGTGCTGTATGTACAGTAAGGTATAAGGTGAATGTATATTTAGTGCAGAGTGCAAGCAGGGACTCTGACAGGACTAACTATGACAGCATGACAGGACAGACAGAATGAAACACAGACATGAGGGCTCCCTGGGATGTAACACTTTACCGTCAACAAACCTGAGGATCAATGAGGGTGATGAAAACAACATCATTATTATCTAAACATACCAGTTCACCCTAATACTCTACGTCTACGAGTCCCCCAGATCTGCTCCTTTACCTAAGGCAAATCTGTTTACAAAAATGAGACTTAAACACTGAGACTGTGTCTGAATCCTGAACATTAATTGGAAGGCTTTTCCATAACTTTAGGGCCCCAAAAATTTGGGGCATGTAAAGAGAAAAAAGCAGTGGGCCCAAAATTGAACCCGGTGGAGTACCAAATTCCACTTGAGACCATGCAGAACAATTTTTTATTTTTTTTAAAATAAATTTAGTCCTGCCCAATTCTTTTTCCCCGATTTTCTCCCCAATCTAGTCGTGTCCAATTCCCCCCCGTCACTAGGGGGCTCCCACATTAAGGCTACTTATTACCATTCAGCCAGGAGGGCCGGTGGCTGTCGACTTCTTCTTTTCGAACTGCTCGCTCACGCACCGTTGGGGGCGTCGTAACACACTCGAGGCCAGCGCTATC
>JAQQZT010000019.1:10196421-10213265 GCA_030068275.1 Clarias platycephalus | reverse complement strand
TTTATGTTCACATACAGCTACATGACACACTGCATGAAAGATCATATTTGAAAAAGCATAATAGGGGCTGTTTAAAAAAAAAATAGTTTTCTTTGATTGATGCAGGCCAATATTTAAACTTTTTTGTGACACAGTAACAACTTCCCACATACTATAGATGTTGAAGAAATGAGAGCCTACTCCATGCGGGAAGTCTGAAAGCAGAGTCCATAATTGTTTTACATTTGAGGTCGGTTAATCCTGTCAGATCTAATTATGATTTATTTAAAGTTTCCTCCTCTCTTCAGATATTTCAAACTTGATTAAATTTATACTTATGCAATATACTATTCATACTGTCATATTGTAGTGCTTTCTTCAGGCCAAAAATGAGGGGCATACTTTAACACTGGACAAAGTTCAGTAGATACCTTAGGCTCCAAACTACCTGGGGCCCCATGAATATCTAGTAAACTTATGATTAAGCTTATTTTTGCTGTTTGTTAATTATGCCCTTCCAAGAATCCATATGCTGATATGGCATCAGAATTAATATAATTTATTAAAAACTAGTGTCTCAGCACCACCCAGTCCCCACTATAATAAACTATTCCATGAGCACCTCTACGGTAGTGATTCAGATGTAAACAGAGACTGATGAGTGAGAGAGTTGTGTGAAAGTAAAGAAAAAGCAGGAGAATAATAAAATGTTTATAGCTACACATCGAAAGGTAAAAAAATAAATCACCATGCTGGCAGGTACTGACAACAACAAGAATATTGTTAACATTGTTAAAGATCAGCAAGAAACTGCTGCTTACATTAGCAGCACTAGTGTAATTGATGTACAAAAAAAGTAACTGATGACAAACAATGATGTAGCTTCTCCGTGAATGTATTTTTAAAAATAATTTATTTATTATTATTATTTTATTTTTGGAGTTTCCCCTCGAGTTGTATCCTAAAGGGGGCTCCTACATTAAGGCTGCTACTACCAGTCAGTCAGGGAAGACTATTACGTGTTTCCTTCGAACTACGTGATGCCAGCTGACCGCATCTTCTCACTAACACACTTAGTGGACAGTGCTATCCGCTCCTTCCGCTTGAGTGTCAGAGGCCCAGAGGCCCATTGATTGGCTGTACAGCCCCATGACTGTGTTTGCCTTGGGCCCCCCATTGGCAATAATTAGACCCTATTGAAGGATCTAGGATCACACTAGGATCATTTCTACAATCACACGAAACATCTTTCAACATGGTTATTACATAAACCAGAACCTAATCACTGAATCAGTTAAAGATGCAAGAGAAATAATTGTTTTCAGCAGAAATGATTTACTGATGTATCTATGCAATCAAATGATCTTAAATACTTGCTTATTTATAGTGTATACTGTAGTGTATATATAGAACATTTGGTTCTACAGTATATGCTATTTACTATATTATTTGGCTCAAGTACAAGTACTGTTTTTAGTCATTTCAGTCCTAAATTATTGAGCAACTACAGTCACAAGCCATCAGCCATCCAAGTCCATCGTCATGGGAAAGTGTAGATTTTTTATTGGGGTAATGTGTGTATATTTGGTGCCCTGTAAACTGTAAACATGAGAAAACATCTAATGTAGACCAACAACATTCAATCAACATCCATAGGATATGGAGACATTTATACAGGCATGTCAAATCAGAAAGCTCATCAGCTTGCTTAGCCATACGTAATGTAGGTCATTTGTCTCTCTAGGAAACAAAAGTGGAGCATAGGTGAAAGAGGTGCTGCCTCTTCGCTCGCTCACGCACACAGACACGTAGGCACCAGAGCGCGCAGACACACACACACACACAAATACTCAGATAGACACGCTTCTGAATCACGGCTATTGTATCGCTTGCGGTGTTGATTTCTTCTTTTATTTTCTTCATTTTTTCATTTTAAAATTTAATCATTTATTTCCAAAATGTCTTAGTAATAAATTGTGAAAATGCAAATACAAAAGTGGTCTGCGTGTCACCTATGAGAAGACTGAGAACGATAATGTAATCAAACCCGGGCAGCCTTTAACCCCGTCCGTTCACCAGTGTGTTCTTATCGGTTTTCTTGGCACGCGCACCCCTCTTCCGTAGGACGACCAACCAGAAAGCATGAGCAGCGTCACCCCACATTATCCGCCATCAGCCCACCGCTCTGTAGCCATTCACGCGCGCGGCCCAATGGACTTATGCCAATAATCGCGACCTTGGATGTGCGCATGCTCGCGCTGGAGGCTCCGGTTCATGGATATTCGGACACGCACTGTATAGAACTTAATAGCCTATAGTTTTATTAAATTTCTTTCCATTGCTGAATGAGAAATACATTGAGGGATGTATTGCTTAATTGTTCCAAAAATAATAATTTTAGGATTCAGACATCAGCCCAAGGTTATATTCTTTACGTATGCTACATGCAAGCTATATAATATTTTTTATTCTGTATATTATTATTAAAGTGTTCTCAAATGTTCGTAGGTTCGTAGGGTTCGTAAGCGACTTAAATAAAAAGAAGAACGTTTATCATGTTCGAAAAGAACTTTTACGTGTTCTCTGAAGGGCCAAGATGAGAACTGATTGCTTAAATTACTAGCGCATTTTTTTTAATCACCACGGTATAGTAGCTATTTCCGCATGAGCAATTCTATCTGTTGTTAATGTTTCCATGTTGTGTTATACACTGGAATCAGAGTTTATACACGGAACCATAGAAAGCGAGGAAGCATGGATTGGGTAAATGTTTCCTGTCCAGTATTTCCTCCCAGAAAACGTCCTCGTACCCACTAAAGACCTCTGATTCAGTCGCCCCGCCCACCACACCTAATATCCCGCAGCACCTCAAGCGCATGTCACAACCACGGAGGAGAGATATAGATAGGAGAGCCCTGAAGAGCGACATCAATTTACATCAAGCGGCATCGTTTTGTAGTCTAAAACCGACTCAAAAATCCATCGACATGGATTTTATTGTAAAGGTAGGAAACAGTGACTTGCAACTGTAATACAGTATTTGCCGTTTAAAATCTGTTCAGTGGGCGTGGGGTGTCGGTTCTGCTACTTTGAGTTATGCATGCTGATTGTCTTGAGTCAGGTGTAATGCTAGGAAATATATCATTAAGATCTTACATATTAATTATATTACATCTTGCAGCATTATTATGTACTGATCGTACACAGTTAGGTGAGGCAGGTCGATATGCTTGAGCGGTTTCCTAACTTAATGACTGCATTACATGGACCTTTTAAAAATAATATTTATATTTAAAATATTTCACTATAATCTGAAAGATTGTTTATGCAGTCCGAAAATCAGCCAACCTAAAATTAATTATCTTGATACATTAATATGTATGCTGTATATGGGTAAATCTTTTCACTTGGTTACCATATAATAGGAAATATGAGAAGTAGGCCATTGGTGTGACTAAAGAACCAGGGATTTTACATAATCTGCAAGCTTGTGTTAGCTTGTTTTTCTTTGAAAATTACTGATTAGATACCACAGTCTGAAGTAAAAAAAATTCCCAACAATTGAATTAGTAAAAGCTATTGGTTGGTTTTACTATAAATTCTCCATAAATTCACTTAAAGAGTATTGTTCATGAAATTGTAAAGAATGTGTCATAGCTAATCACTGGCCCTGTGATTAATATTATACTTAATATTTAGTGTCTCTCATATAGGATCCAACATGGATATAAAACTTTTAACTTTTAATGATTAGTTTGGGGGTAGGATCCTGTTCTTAGATACATATTTAATAAGTCAGCAGAGCACCATAAAACCAAATGTATCCACTGATGAGTCACTTGACCAAAATGTAAGCTTGGGTCCATTACCATAAATGTATTCAAGAGACATAAGCATCATATTGGAGTAGCAGGTGACATTGCTCCCTCACAGCTCCAGAGTGACCTAATTACATGGTCTTTTGTGTGTCAATATGGATTTTAGTTTTCCTAAATTTTGCCATTTTGCCACCAAGTTTGAATGAATGTACACATAGTGCTCTGCGTTGGACTGGTGTCCCATCTAGTGAGCATTCCTGACTTGTGTTTTAGGATAATCTCTAGATCCATTGTGACCCTAACCAAGATAAAATAGTTGCTGAAGATGAACAAATGAATTAATAAAATTGTTTTTTCTTTTCCATATTACCATTCTTTCGATGTCTCCAAAGTTGTAATAGTCCTTATGATGAATATATTTTTCCATGCATCAGATATAAGGCATGCCTTAATCATGCCTTATAATTGTGCTGAGCAGAAAACATAAAACATTAAACCTTAAGACACATGGGTTAGAAGAGCAGAAGACTCCACTCTCGTCAGCCAAAGGAATTTGAGACTTTCAGGGGCACAAGCTCATCAAAAGTGGACAGATCTCATTCACAAGGTGTTTTAGCATGCAGACACTCCTCACACAGGATGTATTTTGCATCATTCAGTGTAACACTAGAGACTGCTGGGTGTGAAATTCCCAGGAAATCAGCAGTAAATACTTCTCTTCTGAAATACTTTAACCAGGTTATGCAGCACCAACAACTACGCCAGGGGTAAAGTCCCCATGATTTATAATGTAGACGGTGAGTGTGCATACAAAAATAAACAAGTAAAAAAGGGAAACATGCAAAAAATGACCAGATCTTCCAAGGGTTATGCATGTTCTCAGATCTCCTCTTTGACTTAAAGGAACTACATAGTTCCTACTAGTTCATACTGCCTCCGTTCTATCAGTTCGAACAAGGTCACCCTACCCACTCTTTGTCACCATATACCTTTTATTGTGCCCAATCAATGAACAGTAAGGTTCTTAGAAGGACAATGTGGCACTGTTTTAAAATGGCCACTCGGAGGAAAAGCTCTGTGTGTGCATGTCTGAGAGAGAGAAAGCAAGAGAGAGAGAGAGAGAGAGAGAAATGGGCACCGACCTATAACATGAGAAAGGACATTGATGTGCAGACCATTTGTGTTACTTTTTATCTGCTTTTTTGTTGTTTAAGACTAAACATTTAGAAGTTTACAACCGAGCAGAAGTTTACAACAGAGGATGTTCATTAAAAAATATAGATTGAACAGAAAATAATGGCTTTAAAAGTTATTTAAAATTGGTCAACTGTACAATACATTTAAATTTATAATCATCCACTTTTAATCATCCACAAACACCTATACATCACTGTTATAGAATGATTGAGTTAAATGCCAGTGTTGCTTATACACAACAGATCTCCAGTGAAGTTTTAGATTTTTTCTTCTGGCCAGCATATTTTATTATTGGAAGATTAGAAACATCCAAGACAACCTACCAGCAATTCCCACGCATTTCTTTTTACTTTTTATGCATTTCAGAACCATTTCTATGCCATTGACACATGGTTAAATTCTGCAGTGGATAAACTATTTGGAGAAAGAGGTTTGTGATTTTTTGTCTCTTTTTATTATCTGTTCATTCTCAGTCATTCAAATACTTTTCACCTCTGACTTCTTGTGACTGTTTCTTTAACCTTCCTTATTTAGTACACCAATTCACTAAATTCATATCCACTGCAATACCATTATACTGTTAAACTCAGCAGTTCACATAAACCTTTACTAAAAACATTTAAACTCAGTTTTTCAAAATTCCTGATATTTTAATTCTAATGAACGTTTTGTGAAACTATCTTAGGTCAGTTAGGGATTATTACTTTATATTACGAATGTGAAATGTCAGACTAATAGTACAGAGATTGCTTTCAGTTTTTATTTCTTTCATTACATTCCCAGTGGAGCAGAAGTTTACATATACTTAGTTAGTATTTGGCCGCATTGGCTGTAAATTGTTTAACTTGGGTCAAATGTTTCAGGTAGGCCCCGACAACCATGTTACAATAAGTTACTGGAATTTTATCTCATTACTCCTTACAGAACTGGTGTAACTGCTTTTTCAGTTCTGCCCACAAATTTTCTATAGGATTGAAGTCAGGCTTTTGTGATGACCACTGCAATAAATTAACTTTGTTGTCTTTAAGACATTTTGCCACAAATTTTGACATCTACTTGGGATCATTGTACATTTGAATGAACTATTTGTGACCAAGCTTGAACTTTCTGACTGATGACTTAAGATGCTGCTTCAATATATCCACGTAATCTTCCTTCCTTATGATGCCATCTTTTTTGTGATGTGCAGCAGTCTGTCCTGCAGCAATGCATCCCAGAACTTGATGCTGTACCCGTGCTTCTTTTTGGGATTTTATTCTTCAGTGTGCAAGCATCTCTAATCTTCCTCCAGACATAATTATGGTTGATACAGTATGGCCAAACAGTTAAATGCCTTTTTATGGAGGTTTTGGAGGAATGGATTCTTGCTTGCTTGTTGAACAGTCTTTCAGGTTATGTCAATATAGCACACATGGATATAGATACGTTGCACCTGTTTCTTCCAGTGTGTCAATTATCATGTTCTGGCATTGATTTGTAGGTTTCGTACCAAAATACTGACCATACTGACCAGTATGATGGTTGCGTGGTCCCATTGTGGTTATACTTGACTAGTATTATTTGTACAGATTAATGTAGCTTCAGGCCTTTGGAAATTGTTCCCAAGGATGAATGAAACTTGTCTTGACTAACAGAGATCTTAGTTGATTTCTTTTGAGCCTCCCTTGATGTAAAAAAATGAGGCTCTGGGTTTGAAGATTGGAAGGTTTATAATTATATGGAATTTTCTAAGTTGTTTAAAGCCACAGTCCACTGGATGTATGTAAATTCTGACCCATTGGAATAGTAATATAGTGAAATATAAGTTAAATACTCAATTCAATTCAATTCAATTCAATTTTATTTGTAAAGCGCTTTTAACAATTGTCATTGTCGCAAAGCAGGCTTACACAATCAAAAGAATTATTTAAATTTGTAAGGAATGTGAATGTGTATGAATCAAAATGGTCAGATAGTCTACCTGTCAGAAAGTGTAAATAAAGTAAATGTCCTAACTGACTTGTCAAACTATGGTTTGTTAATATGAAGTCTGTGGAGTGGATAAAAAAAGTTTTAATTCAAATACCTAAATACAATATCTTTAATCTGTAATGCATTGTACATTTTCATGCAAATTTGGCTACTGTAAAAGCTCTGCTAAATCTGCTAAATCTGTAAAAGCTCTGCTAAATCATATGTCCTGTATTTAGGACTATTAACAAACCATAGTTTGACAAGTCAGTTAGGACATTTACTTTATTTACACTTTCTTACAGGTAGACTATCTGACCGTTTTGATTCATACACATTCACATTCCTTACAAATTTAAATAATTATTTTGATTGTGTAAGGCTGCTTTGCGACAATGACAATTGTTAAAAGTGCTTTACAAATAAAATTGAATTGAATTGAATTGAATTGAATTGAGTCCTTTCAAAGCTAAGTGTGTTAAAAGTCATATAACCATCTAAACCTTTTTAATGATATAAATCCAGGAGGAATGCCATTTCTGGGGGAAAAGGGCCAATCTTATTAGATCTGTGCTACAGTAGTTCATGCTTTTAGAGTATTAAGGTATTAATATTTATTCTTACTTAATGTGTGCCCTATTCATACTCTCTTGAACACCACTACACAGGGATATAAATAACATTAAAGCTTCTAGTTACTCCTAAGATTTTAGGATATTATTTAACAGAGCAACTGGAAAAGAAAATCAGCTGGTCAAAGACAGACAAGAGGAATCCCTATATTACCATCCATATTATTTCCACTATTGAGTTAAATCTCTTCTGTTTCATGTTTAACAGAACCAGTGACTGCTTATTAAATGTTATGAGTTGTGACTCTCAAGTACAGATTTACTGTTATACAAAAGAATATTATAGCCATGTAAGGAATACAGAACAGCATTACAGGTTTGGCCTGACTGATCAGAACTCTTCCAGGCCTCTAAGGTCTTATAGTACTGGAGAATTCTATTAATTTAAAGTATAAGAAGCTATTCTTTCCTGTTGTCGGGATGCAACAGAACCATCGAAATTGGCAAATCAGCATTACCACATGTAAAGAATAACAGACTCTGTGTTAATGAACAGGAAACAAAATATGTTTTTAGAAAGTGTAAAATTTCTGTTATTTTGTAATTCTGATTACAGTTGAACATAACTGTAGCTAGACGAATGTGTTTTATTCTAATAATAATGGTGTTAAGAAAAAAGTATGTGTTTATTGGTAGATTCAAGAGTACGAGGTTGGCTGCTACTGGACTCCTGCACACCCACTCTGGTCCTCACCTTCATCTACCTCCTGATAGTCTATATGGGAACAAAGTACATGAAGAACAAGCCGGCTTACTCTCTGAAGAATGTATTGTTATTGTACAACTTTGGGGTCACCATGCTGTCCTTCTACATGCTAGTAGAGGTAAGAGAAAGGGACAAAGCTAAAAATCTAAGAATAATAAAGGATGAGAATGCAACTAGAAGCACTAGAATGAATAAGAGAACCAGGGCAGTGGTGGCTCAGTTGGCTAACGCTGTGGGTTACTGGCATACTGTTTGGAAGGGGGTTACGAACTTCGAACCCCAGCATCCGCAGGGTTCCACTGTTGAGCCCTTGAGCAAGGTTCTTAACACTATCTGCTCCAGGGGCTCTGTATCCTGGATGACCCCAGTTTCCTAACTGCAAAAAAAAAAGTCCACTGTGCTATGAGGTACATGTGACAAATAATGTAATTTTTTTTCTTTTTTGAAGAATTGGAGAAAGCAAGAATGACAAAACGGACAATGAGAGAGAGGGAGAGAGTGTTGTCCATAATAACAGGAATATTTGACATTTAATTTAAATGATTAAACAAGGCTAAATGATTTTTAATTCCTAGACAAGGCCCCCGAGTGGCGCAGTGGTATAGCTCGCTATATCATCTGGAGATTACTGGTTCGATTCCCAGGTGATGCTGTAGCCTCTCACAGCCGAGGACCCAACTCTCTGCGGGGTGGGACATAGAAGCACATTATGTTCTCACATTATTCATGGCTCTACAGTCAAATCATGGGCGTCTATGAGCTCGTGCAAGCAGAAGGAGAGGAAAAAGCTGCCCTCCGAGTGTGTTACACTGTTCCTAACAGTGCGTGAGCGAGCAGTTTGAAAAGATGCGGTTGGCTGGCGTCATGTGATTTGGAGGAAACACGTGATAGCCTTCAGCCCTCTCAGACTGGTAGTAGTGGCCTGAATGTGGTAGCCTCCTAGTGACCGAGAGGAACTGGATGCGACTAAATTGGGGATAAAATCAGGGAAGAAAAAAAATAATAGTTAGACAAATGTAATTATGTCTGAAAATTGCTTATACACTCAGATGATAGAATGGCAGCATCACACAAGACGTATACACAGACTAGCATTATGTCCATATGGCAGATATAAAGAAGAAAATAGTGATGTAAAAAACAAAAAAGAAAGGCCTTTCCTTTATGTGCTATACTTTTTCCTATTACATGTTCAACATTTTTAGCACTTGTTACGAATGCTTTAGTCTATCTCTCTCTCTCTCTCTCCCTCTCTGTGTTTGTGTTTGTTTGTGTGTGAATTTGGTAGCTTATTTCAGCAAGCTGGTCTGCAGGCTACAAACTGAAATGTCAAGGTCTGTTTGATGCAGGAGAGGGTGACATCAGGGTAAGTCAGAAAAACCACAAGTCTGCTATGAGCATCAGTTTTTAATATCAATTAGCTAATCAAGTTGTAATTTTTTCATGATACTGTTTCAGAAGGTCCTCTCATTAGAATAAAGAATCTAATTTTGAAAAGTTGCCTTTAAAACTTCTCTACATACATTGATGTCAGAAGTATATTATTGCAAAGCTCTCATTTGTTGTGGTGCTCCTGATGCATATTATTTTCAGCGTTGGTTCAATTACTTTCAAAGGGGTATTGAAGATCAGTATTAAATGTACGTTTAATGTGCCTTCTGAGAATGTATTGTAATGCATTGAGCAGGGAAAACAGCACACAGACTCAAAACAAAAGTAAGGGGGAAAAGGAGAGGGGAGATGATAGTAAGGAGGTTGCAGAAAGTTGCAGAAAGTGCGGTACCTTGTTTACAGAAGTTGGCAGCGGACTTCCCGTACCAGGGGATGGTCGCTGTTGACAGAGAGTGAAGACAAGGGACCAGAGGAGGTAGTTGAAACACAGTTGGACCCAGCACCTCTCACAGCCCCTCTGCCACAACCAAATCACATTGTTCTGACAAAGGAGGCAGCCTCACAATGGTCTGTCGCGAGATTACAAAATTAACCCCATTGTCTCTGCCTCATCATTCAATATTTGAGTTAATAGCTGTTCAACTCCATGGATCAGTACCTGTTATTGGCATTGTGTACAGACCTTCAAAGTCAATTTTTTTTTAGGGAACTCTCCTCTTTTTTTTAACTCTCTTATTTTGTTTGGACTCTTGTTGAATTGCAATGTCTCCTGATATCATTTTAATGGGGGATTGTTGTTCTTTTTGATAACATTGCAAGTATGCTCACCAAAGATTTGACGTGTCATGCTAGACAGTTTTTGTCTCACTCAGTTTATTTTCTCCGAACACGAAGTGGCATACTCTATACTTAGGCTGCTGATCAGGACTCGCACCACATAATATTACTACAGTTGAACTACCCATCTCAGACCACAAAGTTGTGCTGTTTAACACCTGCATACACCTGCCTAAATCAAAAATATGTCATGTCATCGGAACATAAAAAATGTTGATCCATAGGGCCATTTAAATAGATTCTATTCTACCTGCTCCTGTTACCACTTCCTATCATGAACACTTGATGGATTAATACAATAACTGCCTATCCTCTGTGCTCACCACCTTAAAAGCTTTGAAAGCACAAACTGTCGTATTATTCTGCTGCTTGGTTTAAACATAAAGAGTTGTTTTCTTAACATATACTTAACTACAACACTCTTGGTATAGCTATCTTCATCAATGCATCACCAGTTCTCTTTTGACAGGAACAATTTTTCCCCTGAAAACACCCACTGTTAGACCTGTCTTGAATAAACTTTGATTAGACCCCAATGAATGAATAACTACCTATTTTCATGTCTAAAAGCGTAGTCATGTCTTTCACTTAAAACAAATAATCTCTATGAATCTTGAAATCACCAATGACAACCTTTCGTGCAACAGACTCTGGTCTACTCCATCCTCATCCAATTTGATCTCAGTGCCTTTAAGAGAATCTCTCATCAAATACTTCTGGAATGTCTAGCTAGCATTGGACTTCATGTCACAGTGGGTTTACTACAGTACAGTACATACCTCATTGATAGACACAATTTGTCCAATTATAAAAGTATAGGTATGTGGGCTCAACAGTCTGCCACAGAATCCCGCTAGGATCAGTGTTGGGGCGACATCTTTCATCTTCTCCCTCTTGGCCATATCTAATGCCATTTTTATTGTTATGCTGTTGATAAGACCTCAACACATGGGTGACAAAAATAATTCTCAAACAGCACAAAACTTTCATCACTGGAGCTAAGATACAGTGGAACCTTGGATTGCAAGTAACTTGGTATGTGAGCATTATGCAAGATGAGCAATTTTTTAAAATAAATTTTTAACTTAATAAACGAGCAAGGGCTTGATATACGAGTGGTATGCATGTGATCACATGATCACAACTGAGCCAGGGTAATAATCTTCCATGCTCAGTGCGCATCTGTCATTCATATAGTCAACATCCGTGTGTGCGTGTACTGTTTAATATAACATTTATAATTTATTTAACATTTATTGTAACATTGTTACATTTTGATTCTTTTCAAAGGTAAAGTGAGTTAATTTGGTTTATTTTTTACTTTTACTTATAAAATAATTATCATTATTTTAATATGAATATTTTTGGGCTGTGGAACAAATCATCAGAGTTTCCATTATTTTTAATGGGGAAATTCGTTTGTATATACGAATGTTTTGATATAGAAGCATGCTTCCGGAAATAATTATGCTTGCAATCCAAGGTTTAACTGTGCCTAGTTCCACACGTGTCAAGAGCCTTGGTGTTATTTTGACAACACCCTCTTCTTTCTGCACAGTGTCACTAGAATTTCTTTTTTTGTCAATGTTCTGCTCACATCTGTAATCATCTCCTTTAACGCTATCATCTAGAACTCTGTAGCACGGATTATTATACTGTCCAAATCTTGTGACTCATTGGACCAATTATGAAAGTATGATATAATTATATTATTAATTAGATAGATCTATAGCAATATTATACTGTATATTTAAAGATATTCACAATCTTTCCCCGGAATATCTTCAGATACAGACCTTCCTCAGATTTCATCATAAGGTCTACATTCTGATTTACACTTCAACCTCTGTACTGTGGAAATCTTTTCTGCTCACCTGACCCCATTACGAGATTTACAACTTTTCAAGAAATTGCCCTCCTCACTCTGAACTGCATTTCACCATGTTTTGCTTGTATCATGTGACATTCTATTATGGATTGTAGGGTGACCTAGAGTGTAACCACAGAGTCCATGAAATACAATGTATTGTTATCATCATTATTATTATTATTAATATTAATAACTCCCCTGTGATCAATGCAATATCTTAGACAAAAATGTATGTACAGTAATTTAAACCCAGCTTCATAGAAACAGGAGCTTGAAAAGCGTCACTATCTTCTGCATTTTTGTTTCATGTTGTTCTTTACCATCATGTTTGTAAATCAATATGTAATAAATGATCCTCAGTCACTCAGGGTTGCTCGGTTAGAGGGATGGGAAATTTCTACATTATTATTTCTGATATCCTATGCAGGTGCATTGTGTCAGGATTGTGAAAAAAATACCCAACTAAAATAGCATAACCATTTAAATGTAGATTAATGCAATTCTCAGTAACATTTCGAAATAGATACCACATGGGGTCGTGACTCCTAGTTTGGTAGTCCCTGCTTAATTATTTTTTCCTGTAGCTGTTTCTGTACAGTATGCTGTGTAATAGCATAATAACAGTGTAACAAAACATGTTCATGCAAGCAGACCAGTAATGTAGCAACAACTCTAACACTATAAAATTATGCTCCAGTCGAGTGAATGTCCAAATTAATGATTTGTGTGTTGACATAGTACACAATATAGGCAGGATTAATTACTATATATTTATAGAATCTTTTTGATATTTGATTAAGGCTTCATGTTATTGTATTTGAGCAATTTACTGTTTCCCTCTGACAATTTTTTTTTGTCTTGCCAGGTAGCAAAAGTGTTGTGGTGGTACTACTTCTCTAAGTTGATTGAGTTTCTCGATACAATCTTCTTTGTACTAAGAAAAAAGAACAATCAGATCACGTTCTTGCATGTATATCACCATGCATCAATGTTTAATATCTGGTGGTGTGTTCTAAACTGGATTCCCTGTGGACAGAGTAAGTATACAATTATGTTGAAGTTGGAATGTTACATACATTTAGGTTTTAGCAGATAACTGATTTTTTAAACCACTCTACAGATTTCATGTTAACAAACTATAATTTTGACAAGTTGGTTAGGACATCTACTTTTTCACGACAAGTAATTTTTCCAACTGTTTACAGACAGATTTCACTTGTATAGTACAATTTATCACAATTACAGTTATTCAGAATTTTACATACATTCTTATGTAACTGTGGCTATATACAGCTTGGAAAACTCCAGAAAATAATGTTATGGCTTTAAAAGCCTCTGACTTTAGAGATAATTGACTTCAGTCGGTTGGAGGTGTATCTGTGGAACCATGGGAATATCAAAATAAATCAGCCAAGATCTCCAAAATTGTGGACATTCATATGACTGATTTGTCACTGGGAACAGTTTCCAAATGCATGAAAGTACAACGTTCACAAAAAATTCTACATAAAGTCATATGCTGTTATTACTTGTCACCATCATACCGCTCAGGTGGGAGAAGCATCCTGTCTCCTAGAGATGAACGTACAGAGAATTTAAATCGGTATCTAGGAGAACACAAAACTGATGCACACAAACACAGTGAGAAACAAAGGAGGAAATTCACAAATGTGAGTGAGGGCGCCCTCTGGTGGTGTGAGGGGAATTGTCCATGGTGGATAGATAGATACTTCATTGATCCTGAAGAAAATTCCAAAATTTTATATTATGCTTCATTTTAAACATTATTTTCCAGCTGAAATACAACACAAATCATGTATTCTGGTGAGTTATTAATTAGCTATATAGTTAAATCATTAACTGTATTTACTAAGCATCTCCAGAATCACACATGGGAATCAGGCTGAAAGTTCATTTAGGACTGAAAACAGTCCTACGTCAGTGTAGGACTTAAAAGTTATTTATAAAGCCTTCTATTCTTACTTTCAGCGAGGAGTAGGACTGCATGAAAGAAAGGGTGTGAAGTCACTTTTTACAACCACAAAAAGGCACAAAAGTGGGTAGTGTAGTTTTTAATAGGTTTTTGTAGTTTTAAACGGTGAAAAAGCGAAATGGTGAAGCGGCAGTTGTGTGAAAGATTAATGCACATAGATAAAACTTGTATTAAGACTCAACTGCATGATGTTATCCTAATAAGACTGCTCTAATCACAATTGTTTAAAGCCCTAATAATAGAGCTGTGTAGGACTGTCATAATCTGATCAAAATTATTACGAAAAAGAAAGTGAAACTAGAGAGAGGATGAGAGTTTTGCTTGCAGAGGAGGTAAAGTAAAATGTAAAGAAATCATTAAATTCTGCCCTACTTTTACCTCTAAAGATAAAAAGTGAGTGGAGGCAATTTGTGAAAGCATCAATGTCAGTTTGCCGTACATACACCAGAAGAGTGTGAAACACAGGGATACGCTATGCTAATGAAGTGATGAAGTGCTGCTTATAACAGAGAATCTAAAATAAACATGTGTACACTCAATTTAATATGTGTATAAAATGTACTGTATATAAAAATATAATTATTTTAATGTGTGCGCCATGGATGATGCCCACAACTACAGGACACAAGGTTGCATTATAACTACGCCGCAAAACTACTATAGAAATTATTTATACTACTTCAGCATGCAAAACAAGCTATTGTTAGCATAATTAGCCTTACAGTGTGCCTACATTTAACACACCCACTTTAAAATAGTAACGCAGTGTTGGGATCTGAAGGTGAGTCACAGACAGTCAGAATACATCCAAACCGTATTCTTGCTCCCCTCCCACCCGACTGTAAATTGGCAACAAATCATTTGCTATATAAAACGTCTTTCAAATTACACATAACTGTAGTGAACCTTTTAGCTTGATCTAATTTATTGTTTGAAATACTGAATGAATGATGGCTCTTAAACATGGGCTGATGTGCTGCATGGTTTGTGTGCAGGTTTCTTTGGACCCACACTGAACAGCTTCATCCATGTGTTGATGTATTCGTACTATAGCTTGTCCACCATTCCTTCAATGCACAAGTACTTGTGGTGGAAACGCTATCTCACACAAGCCCAGCTGGTCAGTACAATAATCTAATTTAATTTTTGTAAAAGTATTTATGTACAAATTTTCTGATAAACCTGAAAGGAATATGGAATATGAATATATATAGGTACAGTATATGAAACTTATAGTTTCAATCCATATTTCTGAGATGCACAGAAGCATGGGTATAAACCCTAATGGAAAGGTTACTTTCCAAAATAACACAAAAACCACTCCATTTACTGTATAAAACACTTTTGTAACACTCTTTGTGACTTGTAGAGAAACAGCAAAACAAAGATGATAAAAAGCTACCTTTGAAAACTTTAATTGTTGTTTAAAATTGTAGAAGGAATAAGAGTCCTTATTCTGGATTTTTTTTTTTAAAAATGCCAAAGAAATTGGCAAAACATTTATCTAATTATGAGGTTCTGAAAGCATGAATCAACATTTTTCTTAAGTAGGGGCAATAATCTAAGCAATAATTGTTGTAGTTGGCTGTACTGAACTAGACCAAGAGATAAAATACAGTACTGTATAAATACTGTCTTTGTTGTTGTTTTAAACGGTGAAAAGGTGAAATTCTAAAATCAGCGGCAGTTGTGTGGAAGCTTTATGCACACAGACAAAACTTATAGATGTGTGACTCAGCTGCATGACATTATCCTAACCACACTGCTCCAATCAAAAAAGCTCTTATAATAGAGCCGTGTAGGACTGTCAATCTGATCAAAATTATTTTGAAAAGAAACAAAACTGGAGATAGGATGAGAGCAGGTTTTTAGCGGTAGAGGTAGGAAAATGTAAAGAAATAAAAGCAAATTTCTGCCCTAAAGATGAAGTCTCAGTGTCACCTGTCCATTTGCCGCACATACCCCTGAGGAGTGTGAAACACGTGGAAACACTGTTTTAATAAAGTAATGAACTGCTGCTTATAACAGAGAATCTAAAATATATAAAGTCCCGATCAAAAGTTTAAGACCACTTGAAAAATGGCAAAAAATCATATTTTGCATGGTTGAATCTTAAGGTTCCAAGTAGAGCTTCAACATGCAACTTTTTTGAGCATGCAATTTAATGAAAACAACGATTAAACTGAAACAGGCTGTTTTCCAGCTGATCAAAAGTTTAGGACCACACCTCCAAAAAAACTCCGTAAACTCCCCCAAAAAAGAAATCAAACTTCCAAACATGAACTCAGTACTGAGTAGCTCCACCGTTATTGTTGATCACTTCAAAAAATTGTTGCGGCATGTTTGATGCAATGTTTGATGCGTTTCCATGAGGTGAGTGGGAACATTTCTCCAAGTGGTGAAGACGGCCGCACAAAGGGCATCTACTGTCTGGAACTGTTGTCCATTTTTGTAAACTTCCCTTGCCATC
>JAQQZT010000019.1:10139684-10150374 GCA_030068275.1 Clarias platycephalus | reverse complement strand
GTAGAACCAGAGGTAATAAAACACACGCACACACAATTATTATTATTATTATTATTATTATTATTATTATTATTATTATTATTGTGGTTGTTGTTGATAATAATAATAATAATAATAATAATAATAATAATAATACTTTTTCATGGTAATCAATCTGTGATCTTTGCTATAAATTATAGTTTATAAAGTAAAAAAAAATATTCTGGATAGTATTACAACTTAATTAAACCTCCTGCTATACTACAGTTAACAAAAAACATGGGTCTAATAACCCATATTTAAAATAAATCTCATATGTCACTTTAAATAGATGTGTTAGATACTACAAATCTCAAGTGTCCAGCTCTGTGCTTTAGCCTACTGTATAACTGAAAAAGATGACCATATGCTCCACATTTAGATCTAAAACATGAATTAGATGCAACTCATAAAAAGCTGAACCTCAAACGTTTTACCTGTTTCTGCAATGTCATTCCATAATGCCAGCCACCATCAACAAGGTTCATTACAAATATTTATAGTAAACACACACTTTAGGTTCTGGCTGTGTAATGTCATATTTCACATATTACTTATGTGAGGAGAAAAATTACAAATAAAGTCACCACCATATTAATATTTTTAAGACAAATGTTTGTATCCATGATTACCTATGTCTGGAGCATAAAGCATGCAAGCCAAATCACATATATCTTATATAAAATATCTGCAATATTTTAGCTTGTTTAAAGTTTTTGTGACACTATAAAATGTTTTTTATAGGTATTTAAGCAAGTACATATTTCCTAAATGTAATAAATAATAAATTATTGTAATTATAAAAGTTACCTCATTGATATCTTTTAAAATGTACAAATAATTTCTTTTAGTAGAAGAAACCAATCACACTGACATTCTATTTAAAATATTAATTTCCCAAATACCTTCATTATAGATGATGTAAAATTGTTAATACTGGCATTCTTTCAGCAACATTTGCCAAAAACCTACACAGTGAATTGTAGCATTATCAATTCTGTAATTTAACCATTGTTTACAAGCTTATGTAGAAAATTAAATATAACATGTATGCATACAAAATGCTGGTATTTATTTTTTAAGTATTTAATGTTTTAATTAATTCAGTAGCCTATTATTTAAAAAGGTATTCAATATGAATTACCATAAATATACCTGTATTAATGTGTTTTTGTGTTAAGAAACTTTTAAAGAGACAGGGACCTACTAATCACCATTCTTTTTCTGCTAGCCTGGCCGCTACCACGATATGCCCTTTCCCAACATCCACCAACTCACTATGGAGACCCCAGATCGCTTTAGCATCATTGCTGAATCCAATTTTCCGATCCAGCCACAGCACTATACATCCTTTCAGAACACAGAGCCTTACAAGTTCCCCTATGACACACATGGTCCAACAGCCATGACTGATGCTGCAAGCCCTCTTCAGAAATCTTCTAACCATCGCCTGTACATGGCAAGACCCCCATGTGGATATGACTTTGCAGTGCCAGGCTACCTCAGTTCTGCACCCTACCCAACATCACTGTATAAAGACCCTGCCAGCCCTCACAATGAGTCCGAACTCAATAAAAGTTGTTCTGGCCTGAGTGGGATGCCTCACACAACCAGCTCACTTCCAAACCATGAGCGTTCTTATTCAGATTCCACCACCAAGCACCACAGCTGGAAGCAGATCCTGGGCAAAGGGCCATATGGGGAGAGAGCAGAATACCCACAGCTTCCTACCAATACCAATCACTATTACAACACTGAATATCCATGCAGGTACACAGGACCCACTCCAACTACTCCAACAGCTCTCCAGACCATTATTACCACCACTACCAAAGTGTCTTACCAGCCCTGTCCTAAACCATCTGTGGTAAAATATGGTGACAGTGTCTATGATATGAAGGGTCTGTCAAACTGTAACTCTCTTTTGGAGGAGGCCTCACCAAACTCCTACTCAGACCTGAAAATCCCAGAGGATTCAAGCGTCATAAAAACGGCCCTGTCCTACCAGGATGTGGTCCCCACAAAAATTGAGAGAACTGAAAACTTTGAAGGATACCGCTACAGCAGCTACACGTCCAACAGCTGCCCTGAGAGACTAGCACATCCATACAGGTATGACAGTGGAGAGTACTGATCTATTACTTCAGCACAAATTATCAGAAAACAAGATGGAATAAAGGAGAAAAAAAGACTATGGTGCTGATAATGCGAGAAAGCCAAAGAAGACATGGGTAAAATGGTTATCATACTTTCCTTCAATGTATATATGCATACCATAGCTATTTATAAATAGTATTCCAACATTTAGATATTTGTGTAGACACCTGATCCACATTTGATCAAATGTGCAACACAAAGCATTTCATTATACTGCAGATTTATCAACATGTTAAATGATGAATAAAAATGCATTTTGTATGTTTGTAAATTATGAGTAGAGTCCTACAAGAATCACAGTTATGGTTTTGGTGTTGTAAAAAAAATAAAAGAAAAGAAAAAAAAATAATTTGAACTCAAATTAAATGTGACATGCCATGATCTATAATTAAAGCCTTAAAAATAATTAGTAGTGGTGATCTCAATACAAATATCCATAATACTGGCTGATGTTTAATTGATAACTTCCATATCACTGCATGCCACATTTGTAAATTGCACAAATAAAGAAATCTTCATAATTTTAACACCTTGAGGGTTTTTAGCTGTGAAACAAGAAAATGCTTCTTCCAGGGCTTTTTGTGTTTACTTAGCATAATCCCAGTGGGAAGTGGAGAACACATCATCTACTAACATATAATAAGGGGCTTTGTGACCAAGCTCTTTTAAGGCTTAAAAGAAAAAAGTGACACATTTTATTGGCATGAACAATCAAGTTCCTCTGTCAAAAGGGATCAAGAATAATCACAGACAATTAATCATCTGGTTTGTCAGTTCATAGCTTTTAATCTTTATTTTGAAAAGAGCCTTGAGGCACAAAACTCTTATGCTTTTTGGTGTGTTTGCAAATAGGAAATAGTGTACGAAAGAATGATAGAAAGGTCAAGAAAGGATGAAAAGATAAATGTCTTTGTGGATGGTGAGAGAGAGAGAGAGAGAGAGAGAGAGGGAGTGAAGGAAAGAATAAGAATGAAAGAAATGCCGGTAATACTTGTTGCTGACAAAATCTCTTCACACAACCTTTACACCAAGGACTGAAGACAAGGCGTCGCGGCATCATGGAGCCATACACACACAAACTGTTTTCTATCTGTTACCAAGACAAACAACTCCGTATGCATTCTTTTTATGTGCTTCCTATGTCAAGAAATTAAGTTTGTGACTCAGCACAGTCTCTATGGGAAAAGTAAAATGCCAAGTCCATTTTTGTTTTGTTAAATCCTAAATTAATTTATGCATGATTTAAATAGAAGAATGAAACAAAAAAAATTTCCTAGGTTAACCAATTTAGTTCATTACACAATTTGACCAAAGTGATCACAAATACTGTGTGACAATGACAGATGTTTCTTGTTGCACAGGTATTCCCTGTTAGTTTGGTTGTTTAAAATAGATTTAATAGAATAGCTCTAAATTTTAGTCCTAGCACTGGGTTTCAACTGTGAAGACTGTTGTTATTGTTTGTAAGCTGTCTAAGGAAGCTGTCTAAGGAAGAAAAGAAGAAAGAGGGTCACAATATTTTATAACCAAAAAGTGGTGGAAAGGGCTAGGTTTGGATAAAGAAAGGATCTGCTCCTGATACAAAACATACAAGCTCACTGGGTGATGTGTATGTACTGTACAGTAGTGCCATACTTGCATGGCCATATTAATTTTTATTGATAATTTATCCAATTATAATAATGAAAGTCTAAAGAAACATTTTGTGCCAATTTGCAAATAAACATATCAATTACATTAAGAGGAACATTATAATTCACCATGGCAACAGTCCAAAACTCACTGCCAAAATGGTACAGCCATTTCAATATTTCCAGATGGGAGCAATTTTAGAACCAACATATTACATATACAGTAGCTTAAAGAGAGTAGATTTTATTACAATACATAAAATTTAAACATTCATATACAAATAAGAGGCTGGGAGACTTTTGTGTTGTTCTGCAATGTAGAATAAACAAAATGTGTGTCTGTCTGTGATTATGGTCCCCCCTGTCAAATACCCCTATATTCCTTATATTGCACTTATGATGAGCCCTTATTTGCAACTAGTGGATGAGAGATAGATGCAGCTCAATGGGAGGTGCCTGATAATCTCTGCAGCTCCAGAACACTTTGTTGTTCTGATTTTGACAGTTTCCATGATATTTGTGAAGAATGAATGTAGGGATGTTTTTTTTTTTAATTATTATATTATTATATACTTATATTATTATATATTATTATATATTATTATATACTGTATTACTTAACAAGATGCATGATATTTACTATGAATAATTACTGGTAATCTTCATCATGAAAGGTTTACTTGAAATTTCAAAATAATGAACAAAATCCACCAAATAATACTGCCACTGCCTTAATGAACAGGTTTGCAATAGTAATTGGCAAATGTGATTTCTTACACTGATTCATGTAAATAAATTTTTTTTTTCATGAATGGAATAAACAATTAATATGTTAATGTGTTATCTTAAAAGGAACTTGAAAAAAGTAAAAAGTATTCTTTATATGGTAACATATTTGGTACTGCTCTCTCTCTCTCTCTCTCTCTCTCTCTCTCTCTCTCTCTCTATATATATATATCTATATATCTATATATATATATCTATATATATATATATATATATATATATATATATACTCTGTGTATATATATACTCTGTGGGGGCACTGGATCATATTCAAGAATGACAGGGCAACTCATTGTCAACCCACTGCAAGGCACTCATACACTAACTGGTACTACACTAACTATTACAAATTGGAAACACTAATCAGCCTATAATGCATGCTTTTGAACTTTATGGGGAATCTGAAGTATCCAAAGAAAACCCACAAAACAGGGGAAGAAACTCTATGTACAGTACACAGATTTTAGTGAGATTTTAACTGTAGGCTCTAGAGCAGTAGGACAACAGTGCTAGCTGCTGAGCCACTATTCCTCCATTACAGGCAGTGTCTTTTCCCAAATATAAATTAATTAATATTTTTGTTGCAATATTAATGTATGCAAGCCAAAATACATAATGCCTTTTTTGTTTTAACTTTGGCGATCATGGCTTACAGCTCATGAAAATCTAAAATCCATTATTTCACAATATTAGAATATTTCCTAAGATCAATCAAAAAAGGATGTACAGTACAATGAAGAAATGTAAAAAAAAAATTGTTAATTCATGCACTCAATACTTGGTTGACAATCACCCTATGGCATTGCTGAGGCATTATTAAAGACCAGGTTGCTTTGATAGACTGCTTTCTCATCTTCCTCTTGACAGAGTTGCCACTGAAAAAGGAAATGTGGCATCTCCATAAAGCTTATCAGGAGGCCAAAGCATGGAAGTGCTCTAAAATTCTGGTAGATGGTTGCTTTGACTTTAGCATTAATAAAACACATTGAATCAACACTAGTAGATGATATGGCACTACACATCATCACTAGACTTGGACTTTGATTTCAAAATGAACTGCAAAATTAACTTTCATCTAAAAAGAAGATTTTTGACCACGGAGCAATGTTCCAGTTCTTTTTCTCCTTGTGAAGCTTTCCCAAATTCTTGAACTGGCTTTGCTTGACATGCTTTTTAAGGTGCTGGCCATCAGTGTTGCTCATGCACCTTTTCCTATGACACATTTCACTTCCTGGCAACTTGGCATGAATATGTTTTAATACCGCACTCTGAGAACAGCCAGCCTTTTCAGTGATTACCTTCTGTTTCTTGTGCTCCTTGTAGAGGATGTCAATGAGCATCTTTGGACTACTGTGAAGTCAGTCTTCCCCATGATTGTACTGTAGTTGCTTGTACTGAACTACACTGAAAGATATACACAGTATTTATACTGTAAGTATAGTAACTCAAACTTGAAATTAAATATTTTGAGATTCTGGATTTTTTATTTTAATTAGCTGCAGCTGTACTCTTCAAAAGTCATTTACATATAATGAATATACAGAAGTTTCACTTTTGAATTAAATTAATGAAAAAAAAACTTTTCCATGATATTCAAATTTTATGAGGTGCACAGTAGGTATAGCATTATTTTCTGTGTTGAAATTTCATAACTTCATAATTAATAGAACTCCGAATAGTTGCTTACAGGTCACAGCATAGTCTCTCTTACTCACTCTCTCTCTCTCTCTGTTATACTGTTTGCTCTCCCCTTCTCTTTCCCTGTCTAGCAAGAATAGAGCACCGATTATGCTATTTCTGCCTTCATCACTGCCATTGAAACACCAACCTACTTCTCTGTCTCGACTTCAAGATATATTTACAGTAGTATTCAGATCCTGGGAGTCTCTTTTTTCCCCTTTATTCATTTTCCTATTGCTCAGGTCCTATCCTTTCTGCAGAAGTATGCACATCCATTCAGTCAATCATCTTACCACTGAGCCTATCTGTGTTGTGGAGTTTGAAAATCTTCAGATTACCTAGTGCATGTGCAGGTGGTTCTTTAGACAGGATTGTTTGTTTGTAATCTAACAGGTGCAAGAAAGCCTAGTGAAAAATCTTTAGATCTATTTGCTGCAGTATCATTTTTCACACCACTGTCATTGTGACATTCGTGTCAATGTTAATGCAATGCTTCTTTTGAGATACTGAGGCTACAGAAAGTCTCAGAGGAAACTGTTTCACCGGATAACTGCTATTTTGTCCCTTGCCATGAACTGTAGCAAGAATGCCAGCAATGCAAGCACAAAGAAACCCACAATCACCCCCCACTATTTTAAAAGTAGCATGTAACAGAAAATCTATTCCTGCATCCTAGTAACCATGAAATGCATGAACATGTGGTCATGTTCAAGATGATTAAATGCTAAATCAATTTGATAACTTAAATCAATTTGATACAAAGTGTCTACCTGGGTGCATTCATTTCTCTTAGCTGTTCATTATCTCCAGCAATCTCACGTTCCCAAAAAGATCACATCCACACCTACTCTGTGCTGTACAAACTGACTTCTCCTTTACTTTTTATGGTGAGAACTAGCAGCTAGCCTAACCTGTACTTCACTGTGCAGAGTATAGCAGAACTGTGCATTGTCCAGTTATAACAAGATAAATGGATTGATATCTTATAAGACTGATATAAGAACAGGTAAGAATGATATAAGAAATTGTGCATGAAATGGATATTGAAATCATATTCTCCAATCATCAAAACCATGAAAATCAACAAAAAAGAAAAAAAAAATGGTCTTAATAGAGTAATTCAGACATTGTGGTGTATACTGTACACTAATGAAACTTTGAGTGTGCCTATAAGTAGTAAAAACAAGATAGATGCTGTATATCCTAAATACAGTAGGAGATATTTTTGCTAACACTAAGGAGTAGAAAATATTGCATGAAATAAAACATTCCACACAACCACAAATCAGGTTCATTAGTGTGGGATAGCTGTCCTACGTCAAATCATCAGTTATAATAGAAGACAGAAATGTATACCTTTTACTTTTATTTTATTATAACTAATTGTAATTAGGGCTATTGTTTGAAATTCTGCCACTAAAGACAATAATTCTGAAAGAGCTGCACAGTTTTCCAAACCAGTAGCAGATAACCCATTTTAATTAGAATTTACACATTGATAGAGAATAATAAATGGTAATCAGCTAAAGGTTATAAAAGCATATAATTTAAAACCATTTAATTTACACTATGGATCAGAATTATTCTGGAGTTGTCCAGTAGCTGATAGACATTGTGTGAGGAGCACAATCTGCAGTACCTGGAGAAATGTGTCTTGAAGGAAGGTGCTGTTATTGTTGCAGTTGGTATATGTAGTACAATAGGAGATAATTAGGAAGTAGTTGGGGAAATGGGTCTGTGGAGCACAAAGTCAAGATGTGTTCATATTTGTGACAAAAACTTAATGGAATTATGTAAAAAATTATGTGGGTGTAAATCCACAGTGCTTGACAAAGATCAAGAAAAACAATGACCAAAAAATAAAATGTGTATGTGTCGCGTGGGAATTTAGTTGAATGCCCTTCAGGCCTTGCATGTACCTGATAGTACGTATCAGGCCATCAGGTACATCCTGTCTGCTTCATTTCACATGAGCACAGCAAGTATCTGGCCTGTCGGTCCAAGATGGCTATCAGCTGTTTCAGTAAGATCCATAATTACACTAAAAGCAGTGTGAAAATGAATTACATACCTACACATTTTGTAATATATTTTTTCAGCCACTTATGACACAAAGCCAAAAGCGCTTGAACAAGTTATAACAACAAAAATTGTCTTACACATCTTCAGGAAAAAGTAAATTTTGCACACACCCACATAATAGTCTATCACTGAACCATGACCACTCCATCTACAACTGTGAACCGATTCTGTAAAAAACACTGCATGTTGCTTAACACATCAGTTCTATAATTTTCCAGGTAAGTGTGCTACTCATGGCTTAAGAAAATAAACAACTAAACTGAAAAGCACTTGTGCTATCTACCTGTAATTTTCTCATTTAATGTATGATATGAGCCAATCTAGCTTTTTTAAAATGCTAAAAACTTTGACTTAAATCTATTAAAATATTACATTTCATTAACATATAAATTCAATCAAATCCTGAGGAAAAATATGGAAAAAAGGTTGTTTTGAAACACAATATACAGTACAGTATGTAACCAACCTGCTATTCTTCCTTAAACAGTCTAGAATATTCCAAAGATTAATATATTAACTTTAGCATCTGAATGACTAATTTGTCAAAAATAAATAAATAAATAAATAAATAAATAAAAAATCAACAAATCCAGGAGCTCAGAAAAAAAATGGACTTCCACAACTCTGGTTTGATCAATTTACAAATCCTGAAGAAACTCTGTAATATAATTTGTAATGAAGAATTATATACCAATCTAAAACTCTTGGGGCCTTACTGACAATTCATTGTTCAGAAAGGAGACACAAATTAATTCATAGGGTAAACTTTAGTCCAAAAGATAACAACAAAAGAATAAGCTGCAAAATTCAGTCTGACTTTTAACAATCTAAATTTTGCAAGTTATCAATAGCATTTCAGAGAAATGTTCTTGGCTCAGATAAAAGAAAAACTTAACTATTTCAGCATCAGCTCTACTTTATGTATGTAATTATTATTATTATTATTTTTTTTTAAATCTGAATAACACCATTTCTATTGTGAAGCATGAAGGTGGCAGCATCACATTGAGCAGGTGTTTTACAATATTAAAGCTACAAAAAGGAATTTTTGAACTTTAAAATTCCATTTCATTTGACAAGTGAAAACCCTATAAATTCTCAAAATTGTTATAAATTCTAAATGCTTCATTTATTTATTCTCATAAATAAATGAATAGCCTAAATAAATAAATAAATTAAAAATGCCTCAGGTCACAGACACACATATCTGAAACCTGAGTTTTTCTAAAGATGGCCAAGGTCACGTTCTATTTTCTAGCTCTGCCATGACAGTTTTTTTTTAAAACCTTTGTTAGTTTGCATTAACAGTAGACACAAAGCTCATGCACATGGGTCAGACTCACATTTTCAGGTTAGCAGTATTTTGAGGTGTGGGGAAAGTACTGTCTGTCTGTTTTCGTATACTTGAGTTTTCCGAAATTCTCATGAATTGCTAATGCCCATTTGATTGACAATGACACACAATTGACATAGAGTGAATAATGTCCGTCTAAAAATTCTTCTTGGCCAAAATTTCTCTCTTCACTCCTGCCGAAGGATGGCTGTGGTATTTTAGGCTGTGATTTTAACTTGCAATATCTAGACAACAGGATTAATATTTTTCTGTTCTGTCACTTGGGAGCCTCTTCAGTATCCACTTGATTCTGAGCAGGCCAGGGTATATCTCAAGGTGTATCGAGGCAACACAGGTGACAGGGTGAGAGAATTCACTGCAACACAAATATAGGAATATAATTAAGTTATGAAACCAGTGTCATGCAGTTAAAAGTACATTATGCAAGAAAATGTTTTATGTAAAAAAAAAAAACATCCATATTAGCTTTTTAAAAAAAATATTTAAACATTTTAAAATTATTTTTTCATAAATTAATTCTAGAAGTACTCGAGTTACATTTATATGACTGACAATGTAACTGATCTGTTAACAAATCTGGTAAAAAATCAAGCAGCTTCCATCACCTACAGTCCAAACACATGTAGTAGTTGTCTTTGGATATTTGCCCACAACCCCCCCCCCCCCCCCCCAACCTTATTTTTCTCCATAAGTCACCTTGGGCCTGCAAATCACTGTAACTGGATCAGGTGATGATTCTTACATAACCTTTATGGGAACTGAACCCTAGCAAGACATTACCTAGGTAAAATGAGAAGCTTTCCAGGTGTTTTGTGCGTCTGCATTTGTGCTTGTCATGTTCTCTCTTAAAGTTCAATCATCTATAAGAGCTTCTCTCGCTCCCCTCAACACACAGGGACAGACAGGTAGACACACACACACACACACACACACACACACACACACACACACACACACACACACACACACACACACACACACA
>JAQQZT010000019.1:10103204-10117533 GCA_030068275.1 Clarias platycephalus | reverse complement strand
CACACACACACACACACACACACACACACACACACACACACACACACACACACACACACACACACACACTAACGGAAACACTGCTTGCGATTCTTTTCTAGTGATTCCGTTGGTGGCCTGGTCTGATTATTTCTGAAGCTGCTGGACTTTTAATGCACAACCATTTATAGGGTTTACAAAGAATGTTCTGAAATTGAGAAAATCCAGTGAGCAGCAGCAGGTCTCTAGGTGAAAATGCCTAGTTGATGCCAGAGGTCAAAGGAGAAGGGCCAGACTGGTTTGATCTGACAGACATGCAACATTAATTAAAATAAGATCTTGTTACAACTGAGGTATGCCAAAGAGCATCTCTGAATGCACAACCTATTGAACCTTGAAGCAGATGAGAAGATTGGAAAACATTGCCTGGTCTAACGAGTCTCGATTTCTGCTGCAACATTTGAATAATAGGGTCTTAATTTGGTGTAAACAACATAAAAGCATGGATCCATACTGCCTTGTATCAAATATTCAGACTTGTCAGTGGTGTAATGGTGTGGGGATATTTTTCTACCTGAATATTATTGCGAATCATGTTCATCCCTTTATAACCACAGGATAACATTACATATCACAAAGCTAAAGTTATATCAAACCGATTTAAGAAGAATACTGTTTTTTTTTAGGTAAATAAGTACACAGTATGTAACAACAACACCACCAACAACAGTCAATATTGAAGGTCAGCTGTTCTGGAATAGTTCTTGCAAGAACAGCATATTCAAGTGTATTTGAAAAACCCATCAAGCAACACGAAGAAACTAGCACTCAAAGTCCTTTGCTTCAGAGGAGAAGTTCATTTAGAGTTACCAGTTCTGAAAATCACTAATTAACAGCACCTCAAATTAGAGCTGGTATGAAGGATTTACAGAGCATACTGTAAGTAGTAGACACATCTTCATGTCAACTGTTCAAAGGAGGTTATTTCATATGTTGGATGCCTTCAGCATTGTTTAACAGTGTAGAAAGAATTAAAAATAAGAAAAGACAATGGAATTAGAAGTTGTGTCCAAAGTTTTTACTGGTAGTATGTATATTTTCACATGTACATACTAAATACATACATACATATACAGTATATAACAGCTGATAATAATAATTTCATATATATATATATATATATATATATATATATATATTTGTCTTTACAGATGTAGGAGATGGCCTGATAATCACAGTCTTACATGTGTGATCTGTGACCATCTGTATTCTTTTCCATCTGGGAGAGGGAGGAAGCTGCATCAACAAAGATGAACCGCTATACCACTCTGAAGCAGCTGGGGGATGGCACCTATGGCAGTGTGCTTATGGGCAGAAACAATGAGTCTGGCGAGCTTGTGGCCATCAAAAGGTACAAATAAAGATTTAAGTGGTTCAATCGCTGCTGCATAGTTTTGTGTTATCAAAACTTTTGCAGTATGCAGTGCAGTTGCGGTTATCAAGTGAGTTTTTTAATAATATTTTTATAATTTTTTATTATTATTATTATATATCACATTTTTTTATATTTACCCACTAAGTTCGATGTAAGACTTGATTTTCTGAAATTACCTACATATACTGCATGCATCTGACGTTGCTTATATATACAGTAATAGAAGATAACAGATGTGTTAGAGACACCTGTATGCACATGCTTAAGCCTAAAAAACTCTCTGTTTGGGCTATAAAATGTTGACTAAAAAAGAAGATATTTTTTAATTATAATGTTAAATAAAACATAACTATATGGCCAAGAGTCTGTGGAGACCTGATGACCATGACCATGCTTGTTTCATGTCATTTAAACCACTATGTGAGTATTAATATAGTAGGTAGCTCCTGTCCTGCTATAATAACGTCCAGTCTTCGGTCCAGGTCCTCCACTTAATCTTGAAAGCTGGATGTCGGGACTTTTGCTCATTCAGCCACAAAAGCATTAGTAAGGTGAGGCACTGATGTCAGGCAAAGTGGCTTGGCACACAGCATTCAAATTCCTTCCAAAGGTCTTCAGTGAGGTTGATGTCAGGGCTCTGTGTAGGGCATGCAATTTTTTCTAATACAACTTTAGCAATCCTTATCTTCACTGAGCTCACTTTGGGAGTATACCTCACAGTGCTATTGTCATGCTGGAACGGGTTTGGGCCCTCAGTAAGGCCTTAGGTCAAGACATCCATGACATTTTTAGTGCATTCTAGTTTCTTAGTAAACCTTGAGTTGGATAAATTGGTTGCTGAAATGCAAGCACATCAGTGTGAGAGTGAAGTGACCTCAGTAGATAAACCACTTGAGAAAACTTTGGGAAGATATAAACCAGGAGGAGCATTCTGAATGTTTTGTAGAGAACACATGGTAATTAAAGAAAACCAAATTTGCAATTTGAAAGGTCCGACCTAAATAAATAAAGGTTGTAGTTAACAAAGCCTATCTGTAGAGTGGCTGGGCGATACAACTTTGATTCTCCAACCATCTTCTGTTGGGCATTTTTGATTAGTGCTAGTGTCATGGTGACATACTGATGATCAGCAATCGCACTCTGTGCTACATCTTGCTGATATAACTTTATATATCTGATAGACAGCGGCCAGGCGTATTTTTGCTGTAAGGGTACTGTTTATTTCTACTAACACAGTTCTTGGTCAGATATATACAGTAGTACAGTTTTTTACACATTAATCATTTACAGTATGACTGAAACACTAGGAAGTCATTGAGAATATGGTATAATCAGAGTGAAGATGAACATCATATTTAATGTCATAAACTCATATTTGAAACATAAATGTATTGATTTGTTAAACATCATATCCTCTGTATTACTTGTAAAGGGATCATGATAATAGCTCAGGTGAAATGTGCTAGTTAGGGATAATTATGACTGTGAAGTTATTATATTTTTATAAGTAGAGTGTTGCAGCAATCTGGAAAATAATTTTAATCTATGTAAGAAATAGATCAGGTTTTGTTATCAGGCAAAGTCATATTCATCTTTGGCTGTGATGAAGAAGTTTGCAATAATGATTGGTTGATGTGATTTGATCAGAGAAGCCTGGCATGTAAAATGTTGCTATAGTTAGAGACAGATGAGTTGTGAATGTGTTTATGGTAAAAGAATGGTGGTTCAGTATACACTAACTGTGATTTAGTATGTGTATTTTTGCCATTTCTTAAGCTCTTGTTCTTCCACAAAATCCCAGCAGAACTGTGATGGAAATTTCATTTTTATCATTAATACATGAATTGCATGAACAGATGAATGTCAAAATAAGACTTCCAGATTCAATAGCAATAGTGCTGGAAAGCATGTCAAGCAAACACTCCTAGGGAATCTCCACTCTGTACACAAATAAACAACATATGTAAACAACTATGCCATCAACAATAATTAACACACCACAAACTGGGCATCAGTATCATCCCCTATATTAACCTCATAGTTTTAATAAGCACAGTAAACCCAGAGCTGATCAGAGCACAGAGTAGTCCACACCATGTTATAAGTGTCTTCTTTCATCAGGGGTAAGTAAGCTGAATTATAAATGACCCTTTGAGACACTGTTTCTGTCCAGAACAAACTGTTACCATGCAAAATGATACTCCAGTGATGGTGAAAGAAGGAGTGAAAGTGCACAGGCCTATGTCACCTTGGTGTAACATCAACAAATGAGCAATATCACTACAACATGCTTTGGGTTACCTAACTCTTATTGTACATGCAGTCAGGCGTATGTCCCTGCATAGACTAGCTCTTAGTTACTAACTCTTGCAGGGAATCTGTGTTATACATAGCAACGTTGGACCCAACATTTTGTACTAGAGCCTGGCATTTTTGTTAGTGCTCCTAGTAAAACTGGTTGTAGTGTGGAATTTTTACTGTTTTATCACTTGTATTTTTACTTAGTACTATTTTCTATGTAAAATTTTTAATGCTTTCACTAGTTTGTTACACTGAAGCCATTACTACAATTACTACAGGTGCATCCAATCAGTTTGTGTGTTGGCATGGCAATATTGGTCTCAGAGTGTTGGCCTTCTATATATACTGTCTTACCAGCAAGGACGGATATCTTCTGATGTGTTGTGCTCATTTTTATGAGTTATAAAAAAAAAAAAAAACCTGTGCCAATAACTTTCAGATGGAATGATCCGATGTGGCCAGCACTAGGAAAGGGAAAAAACTGAGGAAAAAAATCTATTGAACAGCCACCATCATTTAGCTGGAGCTCTTTTTAATGCCATTCAAGTTTCTGAACTTTAGCCATGTCTCTTCTTTATGTACCCATGACATTATGAATCTATAGTTGGATATCATTGTTTTTTACATTGAATAAAGTGATATATTTGCAGTCTGAAAGGTCCGACCTAAACAAATAAAGGTTGTATTTAACAAAGCCTATCTGTAGAGTGGCTGGGCAATACAACTTTGATTCTCCAACCATCCTCTGTTGGGCATTTATGATTAGTGTTAGTGTCATGGTGACATATTGATGATCAGCAAACATACTCTGTGCTACATCTTCCTCATGTAACTATATATATCTGATAGACAGCGGCCAGGCGTATTTTTGCTGTAAGGGTACTGTTTATTTCTGCTGACACAGTTCTTGGTCAGATAAAAAGTACAGTTTTTACACATTAATCATTTATGACTGAAGCACTAGGAAGTCATTGAGAATATGGTATAATCAGAGTGAAGATGAATGTCATTAAGAAACTCATATTTGAAACATAAATGTATTGATTTGTTGAACATCATATCCTCTGTATTACCTGTAAAGGGATCATGATACAGTAATAGCTCAGGTGAAATGTGCTAGTTAGGTATAATTATGACTGTGTAGTTACTGTATATATATTTTTTGCAAGCGTTAAACGTATATAAGATTTTTTGCAAAAAACAAAACAAACAAAACAACATTGCCAAAAGGATAGATCTTAATTGTTGATGTATTTTGTGGCCATTTATTAAACATTTCAACTATGTATTAACATGCTTTAGACAATAAAGGTAAATCAGATGATGTTCTATGTATTAACTAAACAAAATCACAGTAAACCTTTTACAGTACTTTTTACTTACTTGCAAACTTTTAAACTTGTTATCAAGCTTGTTATAGTGATTATGGCTATTATCATAATGGCAGCAACTATACTAGTTCATGCTGAAATAGTTAGAAATACAGAACAGACAGGATTGAAAGGTTTTACTGCAAAATGAGATCAATTAATTTGGCCAGCAAGAATGAGTGAGTGAGAGTGAGTGTATTGGGTTATGTGTATGATGGCAGCAGATTTGAATAACATCCTCTAAAGCCTCCTCCTCTACCAGGTACAGTTTCACTTCAGTTTAACCTCATAGAACGTTATGACAGTATCATGTGTGATTGCAGAAAAATCTACAGTCTTTAATGTTAACTTCCCCATAACATATTTTGACTGTTGTGATTACATGAGGAAAGGTTTTCCTTGTGTACTATACAATGTGCTGCCTTACAAATTTAACAATCGCATGTTCTGTTGTTGCTAATGAAGTAATAGAAATTGAGCTTGTCCATTCTTTCTGTTTCACAGAATGAAGAGGAAGTTCTACTCCTGGGAGGAGTGTATGAACCTGAGAGAAGTGAAGGTACAAATTAGGCCAGGAATGTGAACTCTTGATCTCATGATCAGTTCAATAGCACAATGCATTAAAATAATATTTACAGTATTCTGATTCATATTATAATGTTATCAAATTTGTTGATCACATTCAGTGAAACATTTCAAATAATTATTGGTGTGTTTCAGTCGCTTAAGAAACTGAATCATGCCAACGTGGTGAAACTAAAGGAAGTAATCAGAGAAAATGACCAGTTGTACTTCGTTTTTGAGTACATGAAAGAGAATCTTTACCAGCTGATGAAAAACAGGTATGAAGATTTTAAAGAATGACCCATGACTTTTTTTCACTGCATCCTGTATAAAGGAGGTAGTTTTATATTTTATAAACATTTGGCAGTGTTGATAGGGCCAGATAGCACAAGACATTCATGATAACTTGCATGAGAAACATTTATCAAGGCTTATTTAAACATCATTGATGTGGATGATTGACATTGATAATGAAGTGTAAATGACAAGCTTACGCTTCCTGTGTTTTTTAAGTTGTAAAAAAAACAAAATATTTTTGAAAGGTTTTTTATGTAATTTAAAGTAATATTTTTTAGATTCATTACATGTAACGTGAAATACAGCTCATGAAGCTCAAAAATCTAGTATCTCAAAATATTAGAATATTTCCTAGGATCAATCCCGTGACACTCCTGAGTTATTATTGAAGACTAGGTTACTTTGATACCAGCTGTCTGTATTGTTGGTTGAGGTGTTTCTCATGTTCCACTTGACGATACCCCATAGATTCTTTATGGGTTTACAGGTTAGCCAATCAAGCACACTGATATTATGGTCAGCAATGCAGTTAGTGGTAGTTTTGGCATTGTGAGAAGGTGCTAAGTCCTACTGGAAAAGGAAATTGTCGTCTCCAGAAAGCTTGTCAGCAGATTGAAGCCTGAAGTGATCTGGACGTGATAACACAGTGGACAAAAAACAACATAGCACTTATCACTAACACTAGAAAGCACACTGGACTTTAGGCAGCTTGGATTCTGCTTTATGAAGCTCTCCTTAATTCTTAGGAGATGGTCATCCTTTTTGCTTGTACACCTCTTCCTGTCACATTTTCCCTTCCAGTCAACTTTCCGTGAATATGCATTGATATAGCACTACTGTATGTGAACAGCCAGCCTTTTCAGCAATAACCTTCTGTGACTTAGCCTCCTTGGAGGGTATCGATCATTCTTTGGACAGCTGTCAAGTCAGCAGTCGCCCCCATGATTGTGGTTTGTGTACTGAACTAGACCGATAGATACAACGTATTTATACTGTATGAATAATAAGTTACTCAAAATTAAATATTTTGAGAGACTGTATTTTTTTATTTCATCAACTGCAAGTTGTTATCATTTAAATTAAACAAACAAAGTGTTTTAAATATTTTACATGTTTATGAGTTAAACTTTTTAAGTTAAATTACGGGAAACAAACTCTTTTCCATGATATTCTTTTTTCTTTTGAGATGTACTAATTTATGTCAGTTGTCATGAAAGCCATGTAGGTTTCACATACAAAACCTACGAACCCTAGTATTACTTTTTGCTCAAACACATTCTTTTTCATTGTCACATTCCGTTAAACTGACAAAAACAAATAAAAAATAATTTCTGATTGTTTCTTTTTATATAAAACCATCAACTATGATAGCGATTGCTCAACTTTATAATATCACATTCTTGGCTATATATTTTAATACTCTGTAAACGCTTCTCTTAGAATTAACCCCAAAGTCATTTGACATCTGTGTTAATTTTCTTGTCTCTAGAAACAAGTTGTTCCCTGAGTCAGTCATCAGGAACATAACCTTTCAGATATTGCAGGGGCTATCATTTATTCATAAGCATGGTAGGTTATTGTTTCAGCACTGTGATATTCCTATTTAATAAAGAAGAACATCTGTGTGAAAGCCAAGCAGTCATTCATGGGTTAGGAAAAGACTAGACTCTCTCTTTATCTCTTTGGTGACTGAATATTTGAGTGGCTCAGACGTTGATAAGACACGCATTTATGTACAAATTGATATGAAAATCACTTCTGAGCTCATTTTAAACACTTGTCTTGCGCAACCTATGGATGAGATGTTTTTGGGAGTTACGTTTATTACTCTTTTCTATACTTCTCTTTTTCTCTCTTCTTATGCGCATCAAATGCTCTGCCATCAGAGAAAATAAGATATTCACTGAAAATGAAATAAGGAACATCATGTTTCAAGTGCTCTCTGGTTTGGCATTTGTGCACAAGCATGGTAAGATTTAATTATTTTGTAACCTCGGTTGGATTTTCCTTAGACCTTCTTTAACTTTCTCTTAAAGTTGAAGTCGGAAGTTTACAAACACCTTAGCCAAATATATTTAAACTATTTTTTTTAAATTAATTAATTATTATTATTATTATTATTATTATTTATTTTTTTTTTTTACAATTTCTCACATTTAATTAGTAAATCCATGTTTAGGTCAGTTAGGATCACTGCTTTATTTTAAGAATGTGAACTGTCAGAATAATAATAGTAGAGAGAGAATTATTTCAGGTTTTACCACAGAGGTTTTAATCATTTAACTTGGATCAAATGTTGCCTTCCATGAGCTTCATACCATAAGTTGCTGGAATTTTAGCCCAATCCTCCTTATAGAACTTGTGTAACTGAGTCAGGATTCTTGGCCTCGTTGTTTGCACATGTTGTTTAGTTCTGCCCACAGATGTCTATTGTATTCAGTACAGGGTCACTTTAATACCTTGACCTAATTGTCCTTAAACCATTTTGCCACAAATTCGGAAGTATGCTTGGGGTCTTCGTCCATTTAGAAGACACATTTGTGAACAAGCCTTAACTTCCTGGCTGAAATGTTTCTTAAATATATCCACATGATCATCTTTCCTCATGATGCCATCTATTTTGTGAAGTGCACCAGTCCCTCCTGGACCAAAGCACCCCCACAACATGATGCCACCCCATGCTTCATAGTTTGGATGGTGTAAAAATTTGACTAGTTCTTCGACTTAAAGTACACCTACAGTACAGGTCAAATGATATAAGAGTATTCTAGCCATGACATAATTTTTTGGGGATTTCTCAAGCTGTTCAATGGCTCAGTTAACTGAGTGTATGTAAACGTTTGACCACTGGAATTGTGATACAGTGAATTCTAAGAATAATTATAATCAAACACTCTTCAATCAAAAACAATAATTGCTAAAATTACTTGTGTCATATATAAAGTATATGTCATAACTGACTTGCTAAAACTATAGTTTGCTAACATAAAATCTGTAACATGGTTAAAAAATCAATTCAACCTGAGTGCATGTACTGTAAACTTCTGACTTCAACAGTATAGTGATTTTATAGAATTTCTAATTACTATGTCAAATTTACAAACCTCTACTGCTTCAAAGCATTTCATATTAATACTGTTCCTTTAGCCTTCCACATAACCATAAAATAGCAAAATACCTTATAAAATTTATAAAACAGATAAAAACCTATCAATTAAAAAGTATTTTTACCCTGCCCAACAATGATTAACATTGGGATGTATTGGGTGCTTTGAACCATTGGTGGATGAAATTTACCTAAACAAAAAAATATTTTTTTTGCTTTTACTCCCAGTTTTGAGCTCTGCAATGTCACCTACACTCTCAGGGGTGATTTTATTCAGTTCATATTTTCTCTTATTATTGTTAGGCATCTCATTGTTATTTGTCATTTTATGGAGAAACAGCCCCTATTCCCCATGTGCCAAGTTTAATTATACTGCATTACTTTATTTTTGTTATTACAGTATATTGTTGAAATGCATACACTTTGTCACGGCTGCTGCTAATTGTGATGTGTAAATTGCTTTGCTAATTCAGGATTTTTTCATCGGGACATAAAACCAGAGAATTTGCTCTGTATGGGTCCTGAACTGGTGAAAGTAGCAGACTTTGGTCTTGCCAGAGAGATCCGTTCTCAGCCTCCCTATACAGATTATGTCTCAACACGATGGTGAGAGAGCTTTCTCTTTCTTCTCATGAAGACTAAATGTGCTATAGGCTAAATGTGGAGTAGCATGGGCAGCAGGTCATAAATAAATGACACATGTATGTCCTGATTCTGTACTAAAGCTAAATTAAACATCCCAGGACTAAAAGAAACCTAATACAGCAGAAATGTGCTACTCTTACAGTATATAGCAAACCTGTTAACATATCATGCTGATTTTACACCAATACACTCTAAAATGCTTTTCTGTACAGTACATTACAGCTTATTAAACTAATGCCAACTCTAACCTTCTTTAGCTCTCAAAAACAGGTCATTAAATAAAGTGTCATATAAGTTACATCCTATTATTGATTTATTTATACAGGTAAAAACTGAAGGTGGCATGTATGTAGTTGAGTCACGGTTCACGTTGAGTGTCGGTACTGATGTAAAACCAGCTTTAAAATTGTAAATTTTTCAGAAAACATGGATACAATTTGTCACATACAATTTGTGAGTAGGAAAATTTCCACTTAAAGCTTCTTCACTTCCTTAGTACTAAACAGAGAGAGTTTGCGGTTTTAATTAACAGCAACCAACAGGGCATGTTTTGCTTTTTGTCACGCTGTGAATGTCTAATGCTCAATTCACAACCCAAGTTGTCTATAAATAAAATGGAGACGTCTGGGCAGAGCTGAACCCCATGCTAGTGGAGGGTTTCTAACAAATTTCCTATTTATTTATTTATTTATTTATTTTGGTAACCATCATCTGTGATAAATAAATAAAAAGTGTCGCTTTAAAAAAAAAAAATATATATTTTATAAGAAAAAGAAATAAAAATTTTCCCATGTTCTTTTTGCATGTAAACACAATAAAGACCAACGAGACTGCTCAAAATGACCAAAACTGAATTATGCATAATATTGCCCTTTTAAAAGTAGAAAATAGTTGACATATCTTGAACAAAGGATATGGGGCATTTTTAGTTTTTGGCCCAGGTATGGATAAAATCTCACTTGAGAATTTCATTGAATATATTGATTAATAAGGAATTTCATTCATGGATTAATCATAAATATTAATATGCACTTTATGTTAAGTTTTCTTTTAAGTCTAGCAGAAAAAATATTGTGTGTGTGTGTGTGTGTGTGTGCATGCAGGTATCGAGCTCCAGAGGTGCTTTTGAGGTCATCTGTGTATAGCTCTCCTATAGACATGTGGGCAGTGGGCTGCATTATGGCAGAGCTTTATACCTTACGACCTCTATTTCCTGGCAACAGCGAGGTCGATGAGATCTTCAAGATCTGCCAGGTCCTTGGCACAGTGAAGAAGGTAATTGAATATGTACGCCAAAACCTAATGTCTTTGAGAAGACACTGCTTCAATGTCTAATTGAGAGATCATCATTGGCATCCTTGTTTTTTTATATTGGTGTGAGGTCCTATTGCCCACTGTCAGCATATAGTAGAATGTCTGCATACTTGTATGAAGGTGCAAAAATATACTTATAATGATCCGGAAATCCGACCTTGCTGCCATCTTCCTCATGTCAAAATATAAACAAAAGCTTAAACAGGAAGACCCGGCTCAGAGGGAGGTTACGGGCTGGAAGGACCAATCGGTGGCTTGGATATGATTATAGACTTGGATATGTTACGGCGCTGCACTGATGACATCAACATATTTACGGAAGCAGTGGTTGGATTAATAGGGTGAATGAATGAATGATACCGTGCAAAAAAACGGCCATCAGAACATTTCCCAATGGATAACGGATAAAATGGATAAAAGCATCTGCTAGATCTTACACTGCCGCCTATAACGTAGGACTTGTGTCAGGTCACATGTACAAAGCTGCATCATACAACGTTCACAAAGCGGAGAGGGAGGCGAAGCTGCGCTATGTGAGGAAACTAGAATCACAGCTCCAACAGATTGACTCTATGAGCCTATGGAAGTGACTTAGGACAATAACTGACTATAAAGCACCAACATCCAGTATGATGAACATGGATATGTCTTTGGCAGATGAGCTGAACACCTTCTACGGTCACTTCGTGGCTTGCAACATCTACATGTTTCATGCATCGAAGCAAGCATAGAAAGGTAACAATGCTAACAATGCGAGCAGTGCTAATGGCTGCAGACAGGAAGAGAATGCCAACATCTGTTCATCATTTCCGAGCATGACGTGAGGAGAGCCTTCAGGAGGTTGAACAAAAAGAAATCTGCAGGACCAGACAGCATCCCAGATCAGGTTCTTAGAGCCTGTGAATCTCTCCTTATCACAGTCTGTAAGCTCCACAAACTTCAAAGAGTCTATCATTGTTCTTGTCCTGAAGAAACCCCTTCCTGCATCCCTTAACGATTATTGCCCTGTAGCCCTGACCTCAGTCATGATGAAGTGCTTTGAACTGCTGGTCTCTTCACTGCCTGACACACTGGACCTTTGCTTACCGATCAACAGATAATGTCATCTCTCACAGATAATGTCATCTCTCACCTATTTCACACATCACTCACCTAGACATTAGGAAGATGAATTATCTTACAATGATGTTTGTTGACTACAGTACTGTAATTCCCTCCACACTAACTACCAATCTGGAGCACCCGGGACCCTCTGGACTTTCAGTGGATTTCCAACTTCCTAATTCTGTTACGTGGTGCGGTATGGAGAGCCGCACCTCGAGATGTTTTAATAATTATGAGAGCTCTGACGCAGGGCTTTAGAGGGGATCTACGAAATAGGAGGCTGTGAGAGTGCTTATGATACGCACGGGAAGACGTTCCCGTTTGGAGATGGTGTGGGATTATTAATTAAGGGAACTTAAAAGGAAACAAATGAAAACTGAAAACACAAAATAAACAGAGCTCAGCCGTCTACGAGAATAATTTTCTCTTATTCCATATTTTATTTCTCTATTTAAAAACTTAAAAAAACAAAAAACAATTGTACTTGCTAGTGCAATTCATTCTCGCAGAGAAGCCCTTCTTTTTTAGGTCACAGGCATATTAAGTAGTAAGCATTTCAATGCATATCAAACTTTCAGTTATTACATTAATGAACAAATAATACCTTTATTGTACAGTTAATTATTCCAGTGTTTATTTTCTCTGGACATTCAGACGGACTGGCTGGAGGGTCATCAGCTGGCTGCGGCAATGAACTTCCGCTTTCCTCAGTGTGTTCCCACACCTCTAAAAACCCTCATCCCTAATGCCAGCACAGAGGCTTTGACACTAATGAAGGATTTACTGCATTGGGACCCAAAAAAGAGGCCGACTGCTGTGCAGGTATACAGATGCTTAGCACTAAATTATTATACCAGGTACAATTGGATGAAAATATAATATAATGTAAAATAATATGTTTGTGTCATTATATATTACAGGTGTCAAGGTTTGTAAGTAACTTGGTCTATGAGCGTTTTGCAAGACCAGCAAAAATTTTTAATAAATTTGAACTTAATAAACGAGCGAGGTATACTTTTATAATTGATATACAAGTATTATCCATGCTCTTCACTCTCGCGCGCAAATTATGGGAATTACTTGCATTAACATTCTGTAGAAGCTGTAAAAGGGCATTCACAGAGCATTACCTGTACATTAGTAAAGCTTGCTTTGTGCCTGAGTTTATCATTTGTAACTCAAGTGCATGTATACAAGTCCATAAAACTGTCAGTATGTTTTTGGTTATTTTCAATGTAAATTCCAGTGAAAAATAATGCATTCATATTGTAAGAGTAATATATTTTCCAGATTCAACATTTTATATTGTTTATCTCTAGGCCTAAGTATCATTATGTGTCTCTCTTAAACAATCTACTGATTTAAACATTCAAAATGTTAATCAATTCTTAATTTTGGCTGAGAGAACTGTATTTCTTTTTTTTTTTTTTACCATCCCAGGCACTCAGGTACCCCTACTTTCAAGTGGGCCAGGTGCTGGGACCACAGTGTCAAACTCCTGACCTTTGTAAATCACAGGTGAAAACTGCTCATCCCAACATGACCAAATCGGCGCTGAAATCGGCCTCTGAGCCAGCCCTGCCCTCCCAGGCCAAGATCCAAGGCAGGACTTATTACCATCAGCCCCTGCAAACGATCTTCCTACCTCAAGCACCTATTAAGGCAGAGCACCAAGCTGAGCCTCTAGCACTCCATACACAAAAGGTAAAAGACATAAAATCTAAATCCCCTAGAGCATAGAGAAATAAAAACAGATGTGGATTTGGGGCTCAGACCTTTTGACCCTCATTTATATGTGTTATTCACATTGTACATTGAGTTGTTTTTATGACAGACAATGTATTTAGAATCATTATCTATCCACATTCCCAGATGTAAAGCAGTGAAACAGAACCTATACAGAAGACTACTGTATATGTTATTGGATTTAGTGTTGTGTCTGGTGCTGACAGTATACAGTATTTTGCTAAGAATTTTAAAACATCAGGGATATAAAGTCTAAATTAACATACAGTATACAACCAAGACAGGCTATAGATAAGGGGTTTTCTTCACTTAGGTGGAAGATCAGCAGTTGTCTTCAATGGTCTTCCATGCTTTTTGATGCTGCTGAGCTTGCCACTGCATTCAATTATATATATTTTTTAATGTACTGTACCAATTTATAAATTATATATCTACAGCATATATGCTCTCTCTCTCTCTTTCTCATAT
>JAQQZT010000019.1:10038185-10050817 GCA_030068275.1 Clarias platycephalus | reverse complement strand
CATGTGGAAATTACCATCACTATTGTATTTCTTCGATACAACATTTTTTATGACTAAATTGTATTTTAAAACTGCGGCGAGTGTAAATGTCACTTTGCGCCACCTGGCGGTCATTTTACGAATGACTTCGAAAAGCAACTGATTTATTTTGATTTACGTGGTGGTGAGCCCGACGGTAATAACCATTCCGATTGGGTACCTACTGTAAGTACGATACAAAAATAATTCTAAAATCACAGAAACTTCATTAATACCATTGTGAAGAAAACTAACAGTAAATGTGTAAATACACAAAATAAATTAGCCCACTTAAATGTGTAACAATAAGGAATTATAACTTTTTTGCTTGTATGCAGAGCTAAACAAATAAGGTCTTTGCCATTTGGTCATTGTAAGCTGTTCAATAGGCTTCTCATGTTCTTTGCCTCATAGTGGATAATCCCTGTAACAGAACTGCAGGCTGGCATGTCCCATCACTGAGCCTCTTGGGCCCGAGAGAGCTTTTATAATGGATCCTCTTTGTCACACCATTTCAGATGCAATTACCTTTAGTATCACTTCCTAGCAGCCCAGAGACTTCCTATCAGTAGACATTAAGAGAGCCGGCCTGACTGAAGTTTTCAGGCAAGACCTGTAGGGAAGAGGGGGTGGATGTGGAAGGCGGGTAGATGAGAGATACCTTCTCATTTGTAAAGTATACTGTAATCACACTATAGCGAGAACACATGGGAAAATATGTTATTGGAAGACTCTATATAAAATAAAATAAAAAACACTTTGCACTGGAATGGGACATTCAGCTTAAAGTTATAGTACATTTATAGATCATTTTGTGAAAATAATTGAGATTTTTTTTTAAACATGTATTCATCCTTGACTCTAACCACAATTTTCAAGTCAATTCAAGTTAAACTGGTGGATAAAAATTATGGTCTTATGTTATAGCAGAACATTATTTGGTCTCTAAGCAGTTATTTAATGCAGGCTGCTGCAGTGGGTACAAAATACACTTTTTCTTCCTTCCAAATTGTATACAACTAGATTTAAAAAATCAAACAAATGAAGCCAGACCTCCAGCTTTGCCAGAGAGTCGCTTAAAATTAATTAATAAATATGGCAAAAAGACCTGCCCAGAATGAAGCATGGCAAGTGACCAATCATAAAACTTTTATTATTGCCCGTCATGAAACGTTACACATTCTAAAAGTTTAAGCAAAAATCACACACTGTATCACACAGGTAGATTCTATGAAAACGTAAAAAAAAAAAAAAAAAATGCTGAAAAGATTTGATCAAACCGAATAGCTCTCTTAAGGCACGAAGGCTCTGAACTCAGTGACGGCTTTGAATAATTTAAGAATATTCTATCTATAAATGACTTGCACCGTTGTTCTGGTGACCATTTTACAACAGCTTTAAAAGCTTTCAATGACATTAAGTTATATATTATGAATTGTGATTTTGGCATGCAGATTTTCACTTTGCGGCACAAATAGCACCAGCAGTAATGTTCAGTTCTCTTGTGGAGATTACTGCTATAAATGATTCAAATTAATTCAATTTTATTTATATAGCTTTAACAATATTTTATCAATAATCATTGTCTCAAAGCAGCTTCACAAAATTAAAAGATGATTACGGAAATGAAATAAATGTTATGTTAATTTACTTAATATTTTAAATAATAAATAATATTGGCCTCCACAATGTCTTAAAAAGGAGTGCATTGAGATCAATACATGTCCCCTCTTCATTCCATAGAACTCCTGATGCCCTTAAGTCATATGCACAGTTCCTTCAGTGAGCAAATGAACACAAAGTGCACACAAGGCTTGCACATTCATGCTATTCAGAGCGAAAAAAGGAACTTCATCCAGCTGAGGCAAAGATCCACAGAGTCTAATTATGGAACAGTCTGTCATCCATGCCCAAGTTAAAGTGCCTTCCCTGAGCCTTAGGTCACACACATGCACCTTTTCTTCAATCTTAATGACTTAAATAAGGAGCACTGGGGTTCTTTCTGGGGTTAAACTATTGCTTCTTGATAATGCATTTAAAGCAGCAAGTGTGGTCTGTTTTCGCTCAAATGAATGAAGGTTTCTTGCAAGTTCTTCAATCAGTGCATTGAAGGTTTCTTCTAGTGTCAAAATAAAGTGTTAAATAAGTATTAAATAAAAGAAAATAATAGATGAAAAAGATAATACTGCCCCAAAAATTCTCGCCTTTACTAAAGCCTATGCGCATACATATCATTAGTGCCAGCACCCGCTCTCCTTGATGACAGCATCCGATTCTGCAGAGGTACTGATGGGTATTTGAGGTTGGTTTAGCTTGTTCATTCCTTAGACAACAACTCGGACAAAAGGTAAGGTAAATTAAATGAAGCTCACCCACATGATAAAAATGGATCAAGTTACATTTCTATATGACCATTTTATTAAGAGAGACTTGCCTTTCACTAAAATAGTCATTATCATCTTATAAAAAATATGAGTGAAAATGTCTCAGCATCCATGGACCAGAGAGGGTTAACTTATTGGGACATAAATGCCTTTATATGAGGACATGACATTTTTTCCCCATTTCCATTGTCTTTATGAACTTGTAAGATTCTTATATGAAAACTGTTGTGTATTATTATTTTGTCAAACTTCTGTTTGAAAACATTACGTTTATAGTTATTAGGGGCTAATAAATAGAAACAATGAGAAAATTAGAAAATCTGTGAACACCAACCCTCATATTATTAAACCAGAGCCTCAACCGTTGAGACACCACTTGCCCATAGAAGGAAAACCCAAACTTGGTGTTTACCAAAAAACAATCTGTTGAGTTCTACAGTAGATTACAATAACCTACATGACCGCTAGCTGGAATGCTTTCATTTATTTTATGTGCATGAACCTTCAGGAGACCTCAAGACAAATAAAAAATGCTTTATTGCTTGAAAATTTACTTAAACTGCACTGTTTGGTCAGTTAAATGTAAATAGTGCTTTACTCTGATAGTCAAATCATTGCAAAAGCTTCTGTTAGATATTCATATCTGATTACCCATTAAACATAATAGGACAGAAATAAGCAGTGAAACAAACACTCCACTGTGGAGATATTCATTATGTAGTCACAAGGCCTGTTCTGATGACTGCAGGATTTGTTGTTTGTGTTCTTTCTTCAGTTTGGACATATTACAAACACATGCAGCTTTGTTTCCTCAGTATGGACATATTACAAACACATGCAGCTTTTCCACTATTTTGTTTTCTTTCTGCGAGTGCAACAATTACAGAAGATTTTTTTTTTTACATTTTGATTTTCCCATTTATTTATTGGCACAAGATACACTTCTTTCAAATTAAATAGCAAAATTCGACTTAGGAGCAGTAGCCTTAAAAAAAAAATTTAAGAGTTAAATTGAGTTTGGAAATATACTAACAGGGATACTTGTCAGTAAATGTACAGCAGAGAAATTAACAAGCAATGGGGTTACAGTTCCCAAACCTTAATTATCAAAGGATGTTCCACCACAAAATCAACTGACTCCATCCAAAGAAGGGAAATTTTTATATATATATTGTTTTAGATAAAGTAGATAAAGAAGTGTTATTTAAATAAAATAACTTTATAAAATAAAAAAATATTCTGAAATGCTCAAATGATATTGTTCTCTGTTAGTGTTTCAGCAAGTAATCATTTGCATCGAATCAAGAGCCCACTTCTGTGCCATGATAGGATTTTCCAGCTCATTGTGGGTGAAATGATGAAATAATGTGCAGTCGCTCTCGGCAACTGGCTGTGTAGAGGCTGAAAAAAGGAAGCAGGACTGGCACTGGCTTGCCTGCTGCAGCTGGTAGCCTGCCCTGTGCCCCAGAGCACAAACTCAGTATGCCAGGCTAAGCACTGTACACTGCCCACACATATACTATTACTACAGCTCAGAAAAACATGATTAACCAAAGAAAACTGAACGGCATAAAACAAGGGAAAAGACAGAACATGAATAAGGGGACTAAAAAAAAAAAAAAAAAAAGAATGGATTGGAATACCAGCTGCATGCTATTTTTCTTTTGCTTCATTCTTCATACTTATGTAGTATATATCTTATAAATATACTCGCCTGAAGTCACACAAGGTTAAACTTGGGAAAAGTACCTACAATGCATCCTCGCTGCCAAACTCATTAATCATACATAAAACCCATCCTATAGGAAGCAGCACACAGAGGGATAACGAGTGAAGATGGGACGCCCTGCATTACCCATTAGGAAAAGAACAACAGAAGATGGTCAGTGCTGACTGCTTGGGTAAACTCTGTTCCTTAGAACTGCCACAGGAGGCAGGTGATGACGTACTCCTGGATAGTGTTGGATGTGATCAAACCATCGAGTCACATTCAAATACTTTTCTTTCTGCTGTACTGCAAGCTCCATCTGTTTTATTAAAGGAATAAAACCATTATATTATATTTTGGCAAAGAAGAGACAGAAGAATACATCTTAAAAGCATAGAGACATGATGTTTTTCCTTATTTTATCAGACTTTCAACAATATTATTGTTAGAATTTTTTGTTGATCTGCGTCTTTGCACATGACCACTTTACTGTATAAATGAAGAAAATAAAATCTTAATTTTGCTTATTGTGTCCTAAAGTCTATCTATCTTCCCTGGAATCTAGCGGAAAGTACTTACAACAATGTGGTGGATGCCATAGTACATCAGCGTATCCGCCAGAGTGATGCTGTTTCCAGCCAGGTATACCTTATCCACAAGATGCTGATTAAGCTCCTGTAAAACAAAGACAATAGTACTTTCAAACTTAAAAGTCTAATTTGTATACTGAAACAAATAAATATTTTAATTCACATATCCACATTATTTCTTGAAGAATCAGGCCATTGTATTTAATTGAAGCTAAACATTTGTATTCCCTCAACATGAAACTAGTAACAAATAGACGCTGAGTAACAATAAGGCTGTGCGCGCAAATAAAAACATCATCTACTGCATTTTACCTTTATATTTATCGTCAATAACCGGGTTTATAAAGCAAATCAGTTATGGCTAATGGGAGGGGGCTGTGGGTAAAGAAAATGTACTGTACACTAAATTCTGTAGTTATTTATAGATTGCTTCTTGTTGTTTCTAGTAAATATCGTGTTTAATGGCCTGCTTCCATCCAACAGTGAGTTTAAAATGCTTCTTCTTCCTGAGGCAACCTCTTAATCCTTGATTGCAACTGGGGCTTAAAATGTAGCATAACACTGCACAAAGATTTAACTTGGTATGTGATTACACAGTTGAAGTCAGACGTTTACATACTGTATACCTTATCCATATAAATAAACAAATTCAGTTTTTCACAGCCCCAGAAATTTAATCACAGTAAACATTCCCTGTCTTAGGTCAGTAAGGATTACTACTTTAAGAATGTGAAATGTCCAAATAATAGTAAGTTTAAATGCACTTAGTATTTGGTAGCATTGGCCTTTAAATTTTAAAAGGGGGTCACACCTTTTAGGTAGCCTTCCACAGGCTTTTTACCATAATTTCAGCCCATTCCTCAGGTTTGTAGTTCTCCTTGCTCGCGCATTTCAGTTCTGCCAACGTTTCTTTTTATTGGATGGAGATCAAGGCGACGCCAGTACCTTAAGCCATTTTCACACAGCTTTGGAAGTATGCTTGGGGTCTTTTTTCAATTGGAGGACAAGTTTGCAACCAAGTATTAAATTCCTAGCTGATGCCTTGAGATGGTGCTTTAATACAGTATATACACATAATCCTCATGATACCATCTATTTAAGTGCAAAAGTTCCTCAAGCAACAAAGTAGCCCAAAACATGATACTGACACCCCTCTACTTTACAGTTGGGATGGTGTTCTTTGGCTTTTCAGCCTCTCCCTTTTTCCTCTAGACACAAAGACAGTAATTATATAATAAACAGTTCAATAGTTTAATCAGACCATTTCTCCAGACAAGATTTCTCCAAAAAGTAAGACCTTTGTCCCACCATGTGCATCTGCAAATCACTGTCTGTCTTTTTTAATGGCGGTGTTTGAGTCTTGGCTTCTTCCTTGTTGAGCAGTCTTTCAGGCTGTATTGATAAAAGACTCATTTTAGGATATAGACATTTTTGTACCAGTTTTCTCCAGTGTCTTCATAAGGTTCTTTGCTGTTCTGAGATTGATTTGAACTCTCCATACCAAAGTTAGTTCTTCTCGAGGAGACAGAACTCGTCTTCTTCTGTATGATGGCTGTGTGGTCCAGTGGTGTTTATACTTGCATAGTATTGTCTTATAGATGAATGAGGTACCTTCAGGCATTTGGAAATTGTTGAACCAGACTGATGGAAAGCAACAGTCTCCCATGATGTCAAGTGGACGCCTGAGAGTTTAATGGTAGGCCTAGAATACAGCCACAGGTAACCATCCAATTGACCCAAACAATGTCAATTACCCTATCAGAAGCTTCTAAAGTCATAACACAATTTTCTAGAATTTTCCAAGCTTTTAAAGGTATAGTTAACTGGTTCATTATAAAATTCCCTCACCTGGAATTGTGATAAAGTGAATTATAAGTTAAATTATCTATATGTAAACAACTGTTGGAACATTGACATTACGTACATTGTAAAGAGGAAGATGAGAAACACTCCTATGCCACAGCAGTGCCACAGGCTGGTCGCCTCCATGCGATACTGCATTGATGCAGTAATTAATTCTAAAGGAGCCTGAACCAAGTGCTGAGCACACAACTTAAATAAGAAATTTCTGAACTGTAAATATCCTAATATCTCAAGATACTAAGTTTCTTTACTTAGCCTTGTTTCAATGTCAGAGGTATTTATGGCTGCAATTCTTCAATAAACACCACTTCCGGACAGGAGATCAATGTACCTGGGTCCCACAGGTTTCCGTTGGCTTTTTGCTGATGGCACTGCTGGAAATCTTCTGATGTCAAAGGGAAGCAAGTATGATGTGTCTTTCATCTGCTCCATTAGGTTTCATTGTCTAAACAGTGCATCTTCATGTCTCAAAATTGCCTGTTTTTTTTATGCATTTTCAAAATAGCTTAAACAGCATGTCTTGAAACCCCTGTCTGCTTTGACATTGTTGCCTGGGAGATGCCTTGCTGATGCAGTATACCTATCTTTTGATCTCTATCTGCTCAGTCCTGCCCTGGTTTATGACTTGTGACATAAAACTGTTTTCCACAACCTCACCTTAGTAGCAGAGTTTGGTTGTTCCTTAACTTTTTGAAGTCTCCTACATGGCTGCTTGGCAAATTAATTAAAATCAATAAATGGCAATTAATGGGAATATGGTACAAAATAAACTTATTTATTTAGCCAAATTAAACGGAAATTCTTCACAGATATGGACAGAGGATGGTGTGTTGTAGTGGAATGTGCATGCAGGTAATACAGGAGAGACCAACTTTTGTGCAGTCGTGTTAGGCATAAATCAGGCTGTGATGTCTTTGCTACGTTAGCTCATGGCTGTAAGACCTCTCTGTCTGCTCTCTTGTCACTCGTGTGATGAGTTATCTCTGACTCCTGTTGACTTGCTCAGTCAGACAGTGAGCAGCCTTCGGCACACACCACCGGCCCTTCATTACTGTTCGAAGTGACAGTATTAAGTGTCGATTACCACAGTTCCACTGTTGAAGAGTCCAACCCTGCTCCAGGTGCTAACAGCAACACTTGGTACCTGAGAAGGGTGTACTTCCTAGGTGCTCGTGTCAAATCTTATTACATGCTGTTCATATACAAGATTTTTAAAAAGGATTCTGAAAACTGTGTGCGCCAGCTCAGCAATTAAACCCTCCGGAGTCACTTACTGAAGACTACATTTTTACATGGTTTGAATTCCATATTAACCTTAAGAGAACAGGTTAAACATGCTCAAAAGTTTCTATTGTACTTCAATAATTTTTAGGGAGCCATGCTATGGACATGCAATTTATCAGTATAAAGAGGAACTGTATATAACAAACACACCATTGTCTACCATTGTACCAAGTTTTTTTTTTTTTTTTTCAACACATTCTAGAACAATACAAGAGATTTCAAAACTACAAAATTATGATAGCCAGTTGTTATTTTAAGACATGATGGTCAGCAGTTCTGAAACAGTACTAACAGAAGTATTGTCAAATTCATTTGCAAAACCCATCAAGCACCATGATGAAACTGGCTCTCATGAAGACCTTCCCACGAAACCAAAGAATCACCAATTAACAGCACCTCAAATTAATCCCGTTAAGTAGGATTTACAGAGAATAAGTAGCAGGCACATCTCAATATCAACTGTTCAAAGGATATTATTGCATATTTTGGATGCCTTCAGTATTTTTACTATGTAGAAAAAAATACAAATCAGAAAAGACCAAAGAATTAGACGGTGTGTCCAAATCGTTAACTGGTACAACCCCCAATTCAAAAAAAAAAGTTGGGAAAGTATGGAAACTGGCAATAAAACCAAAGATAAGTAATCTGTAAAGTATTTTCACCATATACTATATTTAATACTCTACAACAACTAATTATTTGATTATTTACCATGAGACTTTAATTGTTTGTTGAAAATATGAACTCATTTCAAATCTGGTGGCTGATTATGTGAAGGAATAAGAAAACAGTAAAACACAGTAAACAGTAAAACACTTTATTGCCAGAGGTTTAAAACCTATTTTATCTTCTATCTTTTCTGCTGCTTCAGAAAAGTTCTTTATATTGCAGATCAGATCAGATTTCAGCTGATAATTATGCCCAACAGCAACAAACCAAAGCGGCATGTTAATGCTGGTGGTGGTCATCACTAAACAAAGAAGACCAGAGTAAACTGTCAGAGTAAAACAAAAAGTTAAACCTATACATGCCAGTATAAAGTTGTTGCTTTGTGTTGAGCTTATGCATGATCAAATAGAGCTACACGGTGCTGCAGAGATTAAATGATGGGACTTTGAAGTCAATATGCGACACACCCTCCCTCCCGTGGAGTCCAATTAGATTTTGGCCGGGCGTTTTTTGAAGTAACACCGTCCGAACACTGCACCAGTGCACCTCCGCCCCATGATATCCATTAGCTTTGTTGGTTTTCTTGCATGACACTATACTGAAAATTTGATGTTCAATTTTTTTTTTTTAAATAACGAATTTTCAGGTGTTTCATCTCACCTAGAGCAAAAGTGCCAAAGTTCTGCCACTTTGTAAAAAAATGTAATTAATCCAAATTAAAAAGATCCTCAGACTGGTCCAAATAGTCCACTTAAAAACTTCTTATTCTCTTCCCAAACAACTCATCCCCGCGCCCCCCCATCCCAAAACAAAACAAACAAAAAAAATAAAAAAATAAAAATAATAATAATATATATATATATATATTTTTTTGTCCTTGTTACAAGTGCAATGCAGTAACTGTGAAGACTCAATTATGCTTGTGTGGAGAAGTCTTTTGATTCATATCCTATTATATCTGGAAACGTCAGCATAAGAATTTTATCCTCATGTTTGGCTGCAGATTTTATTAAACAACCCTAGTACTCAGGCAAGTGAGATTAGCTCTGATTAGCCTAATAGTGGCAATATAGAGCAGGTTTTTACATTTTGGTTCATGTCATGACCTGTAAATTCTACAATCAAAAAAGTCCTGTGAATAATTATGAAAAACATATGGTCACCATGTCAATCAGTTCTAATGAAGCGGTGCCAAATTTACTCAAACAGCTGTAATTCATGAGTGCTTCATGGAATTGCTGGTAACTTGGAAAGTATGTCCAAGAGGGTGTGGTCATTCAAAGGAGTTGAAGCAAAGTTCAGACTGCGGTTTCTCAAAAAAGTCTAACTCGACTAAAATTTGGCATGGTGCATCCATTTTATAATCTGTAAGTGGATTCTTGTAATAATTACTCAAAAACATGGCCACTACTGGCCAAGCAAGATTCAACAGGCATTTCATAAGGATATGATTAAAGTATGATCACAAAACCTACGTGGCAGGTTCAGGTTGAAAGCTTACTATCTCAGTAAGTGGCTTACGATCTCACTCACATTTGCAATTAGAAAAGGGATATTAATGTTTAAAAGAACATTACAGACAACAAAACGGGCACATGTAAAACATGCTATATGTGATAGATATGACCAAACATAGACTCTGAGACAGTATGCTAAAATTGGGGTGTGGTTAAATTCAAGTGTCATTTTCTCAAATATCATTAGTGTTGTCACAATACCAACGTTTTAGCTTTGATACCGTCAGGATGATCAATACTTTTAAATAATTACTAATTAATTAGGCCTAATTCATTTGCAAGAGTCTCATTGGCCGGACAGCCGGACAGGGTCCACGCTGTCCGGTTAGGACGATGGAGGCAGATAGTGTCGAGGGGCAGAGGGTTTCTGACTTGATCACACTCATCCTGATGTACGCACAAACATGTAAATACTCACCAACGATTCTGTATTCTGAGTTTATATTGAAGTGTCCGATTGTTTTTGGATCTTTTCGTCTGCCTAAATTGTGAGCAACCACTGTACTTCAGCATTACTTAACAGATATCCTCGCAGCCACATTTGTTTGTTTACCGCGATGGAGCTGAATAGTGATTACGTCACTTCTTTTGAGCATGAGTGCGTACACATGTCCTGCCTACCGTGCTTGGAAATGCATCAATTCTTCCCAAGTACATTTCTGTATTAGAACGATTGCATTGTCAAAAATCAACTGTTCCTGCGACCAAGTGTTCTCGGAAACGGTTGCCAGACCCTAGTGAGAAAGCGCCCTTAAACAGACTAAGCAGAGGCACACATGGCTGGCTATTGCTGCTAAAATACCTTGTGAGATCTCTGTCCTACAGGTGGCTGTAATGAGATTTGAATTCACGATCTCCAAATGACAGAACAGAGTGCATTTCTATTGCGCCACTCATGTTCAATCAGTACAGAACCATTTATAACTGAGGCTGATCAGCCATTCACCAATATTGTCCAATCATGGTGAAAACATTTCAAAGCATTGGTTGATAGACAGTGCATGTCTGATTTCAAGGTTATAAAAACCTAAACTATTGCAGGCCATAGCAATTAAGCAAGTAATAACAGTTGGGGCTATTAACACTACACAACCACTGAGTTTTTGTTTAAAAAAAACCTTTCAACATAATAAGGCCACTTACCCTGAGAATAATCTTGACTTCATCCTTAGAACAGTTATCAAGTCGGGTCAATCGATACTCCAACCATTGCTGGACCACAGCTCTCTGCTCAGGTGAATCGCCCAGCAGTTCTCTTCTTTTAGCCTCACGTACCAGATGGGAGCTGATGGTGGCTAACCCGACCAAAGAAGAACCATTGTTGTTCTGGAGAACAGGGACCTAATAGGGAAAAGACATGATGATTATTGGCGTGGTGATCTTTGAAAAAACAGCAGTTGGGTGGACAAATTACAAATTTATTAAGGAGGCCACTGACCAATGTGTTGCTCTATGCCATGTTCTGCTTTCCTGAGAGTTGACATAACTATTCTAAAAAAATTAATTTTATCTCAAACATATTACAAGCAGTTGTGTGCATTAATGAAGACTGCTGAAAATAATTGAGAACTTAAATATTTGGTATGTTTCACCAACATTTAACTTAAAATTTAATTAAACAAAAAGCTGAAGGTTTACTGAGTAGCATGCATCACTGTCATTGACCATCATTATTATTTCTCACTAAACTTAGCAAATAATTTACACCCGCCACAGGGGATGCCAGTATGGTAATAGTTTAGAGCATACTGTAGCACCTGTAGGATTATTAAGAAATGGGTATTTATGGGGTAAATGAGACTGGTGTAACTGTGTGTATTGAGTGGGCAACTTGCACAGAGTCTGGGAGCAACAGAATCTTACCGAGAAAAGAGCAAAATCTTACATAGAAAATCGACACACAAAATCAGCACAGAAAAGCTACAAGGGTGCCTCTCCCCAATCCACACAGAGATGTACAGCACCTGTTAACCTAACTCATGCCGCATGACAATGTAGAGGCAGGTACAGAGATAGACCTATTAGTGCTACTGCAACTACTGTAAAAATTCATATTATGGCGAGAAATACTCAGAGAGAGACAGTTCATCATTACTTTAAGAAATTAAGGTCAGTCAGTAAAACAATTCTTAAGAAATTTGAATGTATCCCCACTTACAATTGGCAAAACCATCAAACGCAATGATGAAACTGGCTCTCAGGAGGACCATCCCATGAAAGGAAGATCAAGAGCTACCTCTGTTGCAGTGGAGTGACCAGCCTCAGAAATTGCCGATTTATAGCACATCAAATTAGAGACCACATAAATGCTTCTCAGAGTTCAAGCAGCTGACATTTCAACATCCACTGTTCAGAGGATACAGAGCAAGCCAGACCTCCAGGGTCGGATTGTGGCAAAGAAACCATTATTTTGGAAAAACAATAAGCAGAATAGACTTGCTTGGGCCAACATTTAAAATCACTGGAAGACCATTCCAGGAGACTAAATTTATGAGTCTGACTAAGCCAGTGGTTCTCAAACTTTTTCTGTCATTCCCCACTTAAGGGGGTGGGCGAATTTTCAAGCCCCACTTGTCAACAAAATAATAACGAAATCGGC
>JAQQZT010000019.1:9955377-9967048 GCA_030068275.1 Clarias platycephalus | reverse complement strand
TGTGTGTGTGTGTGTGTGTGTGTGTGTGTGTGTGTGTGTGTGTGTGTGTGTGTGTGTGTGTGTGTGAGAGAGAGACATCGGAGTGTTAGTGTGGGTGTGTCAACAAATGACACAAAATAACTGAATTCCTAAAGTCCCGGGGGCCCAGACTCTCAAGCATCCTAACGGCAGTAGATTTCAACCTGTCTGCCAATTTTTCAAGCATGTTACAAACCCCCAAAAGCCCAAAATGATGAAAAAAAAAAATTCTTAGGAAAACAAGAGGGCCCTGCACACACTAGTGCATGGGCCCTAAATAATGTGTAAGTAATCTAAATATAATATAAGAAATAATTAGTTAAGATTGCATAGGCTATTAATTTGTATAAAATTAATCTCTTTAGAAATTACAGGTTCCATCAGTTTTTATTTTAATATACACTATAAATTTAATTTACTATTTAATATATACTACTAAAATTTTATTTCAGTAGTGTGAAATTTCTACAGTAGCAGCCAACAGGTTATACTAGGTGCTTGTGTTACCAGAGTAACCTGTCGCTGCTACTGTAGAAATTCCGAACATATTTAAATAAAAACCCATAAAAAATGTAATCCTAGTAAAACATGTACAAGTTTTAAATAAATGTAATTAGATTAATTTACAAGAAGGATTGTGTCATGACTATTGAGATGAATATTATGCAAATTAACAGCCTATACAATTCTATTTTTATTATTATTTTTATTAGTATCATCATTAGGTAATCTTATGTCATCCCTGATAATAAATAATCAATGAAATTAATGCGTCTCATTCAAGCTCCATGTTATTCTGCACTACAGTGAGGCACATTGACTAATGTGTAATTTTGCTGGTCCACTTCTGGCAAAGTGATGAACAATTATTCATTTGTTCCTGTTACTGCTCACCATTCCCTTTGAACTGAGCACTTTCTTTCTCTGTGGTTTGAAATCTTATTTAAGATGGCTGAATAGCCTGTGTGTTCCATTTTGAAGGGAGCTACAGTACTAATCAATACTAAGGTTAAATTTTGTGTCCTAAAAATTTGGCTCCTCCGGTGTTAGAAGACAAAGGCTCCTAAAGATTTATTTTTGTCTGAGGCCCAGCATTCACTAGCAACTCATTACACTAATTATCCATCAGCACAATATTATACAGTTACAGTTCAATGTACAATCTCAAAATCTAGTTTATGTTCAAAATTTATTGTACATTCACATCAAACATAAAGTCCCTCATGCAAGATGGGCTGATTTCCTTGGATTTTCACACAACACTTTCTAGAGTTTACATACAAACTCTACAGTAACTAATATACTCCCTTTTTACAATTGTGATAAGCAGAAATGCACCTCAGCACCTCATCAAACCTTGAGGTGGACAGGAGACTAAGGTCATCATGGGAACAGTTACAGAAACTGTACAGTTGGAGATTATAAAAGACAAAGTTAGGTAAGACGTTGAGGTTTATCCACCTCACGGTTTGATGCCTTGTGCATGCTGAGATTTTCTTTTATGTTATTTTGGAATAATTGACTCCTCACAACAAATAGCAAACACGTGACTGAATGAAAAATCAAAAAAGATATAAAGACGGACTTGAATGATACAGGCAGTTGCTGACATCACCTTGCTTGAAGACTTGGCACACTGAGCTTTGTAGTGCTTTAGGATGTGCAGGAACCTCTTTGCTGAGAATGATGAGCGATTTCAATTGCCAAGTGCAATTTTAGCTCATCCCTGCCAGCAACAAACCTCTTTTATCAGGGAGGCCAACAAAATGCAGTAGTAGCATCCGGGTGCACATTCAAGTCCTTTCTACTCTAGGATTTTTGCCGCAGGCTGTTTCTATCGAAATTTGGAGACAGGTCTGGCACTTCCCAACCAGTCATGAGCTGAATAACAATGCATGTCTTACATCCATTCATATCGCTCAGACTGTAATACATTTTATTTGCAAACAGGGCATCAGAATGAAAAACAATAATAAGGGATTTAACATAATTCTTTTTTTTTTTTTTTTTTTATGTAACTGGCATAATAGATTGTACACACATAACCATGAAGTTGTTTACCACATAGTAGTTTTATCTATATGTAATTGTCCATGGCCAACCACAGGTGAAATTATGCAGGTGTAATAATAATTTTGTTCCTTGTGTACTCGCACTACTTACACAGAATTAAAACTTGCTCTAAACATGCTATAACAAAAGAGACTCCTTGGGATTGTTTGAGATCATGTGTATCTTGAGTTCATATTTGAAGTAAAAATGTGTGTACCAGCATCCCTATATACATAAAAACGAATTTTGTTAACATCTTACAAGTAAGAGATATGCTCCATTTATTATAAATTAATGTGGAAAAAAAAAAAACATTTATACAAGTGCTGGTGGATGTACAGACATTTGTACCTGAAGGTAGCCATAGATGAGGTAAAAGACAAACACTCCGGTCACGCAGATGAAGAACTGTGTGGGAGTGTTGAAACCGCTCAGGTTCACCCCTAAAACTCGGAGCTCCTCTATGGATTTGATGTGCGGGGACATCGCCTCCGTGGAGGAGGGTATCGAGATGGAGATGTGCTTTCGGGAGTTATAGTTGATTAAGCTGAATTTGGAACTCATTGTGTCTGTAGCCTCCTGTGGATTTACAAATGATATCATCAACATCATGACATATCCTTAATATACAAAGGACTACATTATTGTTTTGAGGTCATTTGCGATGTGGGCAAAATGTAATAATCTAAATGACAGCTAAAATATAAGAGACTGAACGAACATTGTGCTATATGAACGTGCTGTGGAAATATGGTGGTTTCAGGTACCACTGACCATGTCCAATATGCTAATGCAAATATTTTTTTTCTCGCTCTGATCAGACAGGTTCAACTAAAGAAGAGCAACTCACATGGACTAAAAGCATAAATGAAGTAATTAATTGGGATTTTCATATGGTGACTTACTATTACTCATATTACATAACGTGGGACAAAGGGGGGAAATCGGTGCACTGAAATCTATTAGGTGAATTGAATCAAATTCTCTGTCATATAGTGTCAAATGTTCCAGGTCATCTAAACCAATTAGCTCGATCTGATCTATACACACTAGTAGATTTCGGATTGGCTTGGACTTGTGTGAGGGCTGGCTTTAATTCTGTAATGGTTTTCAAAACCGCTCTCTGGCTGGCTGGAAATTGAAGCTTACCTGAACTAAAAACAGTTGGCAAATTCGTGTCGATTCGTGGAAAGCATCAGAGGACTGAAACGCGCCTCTGCTCGCAGATTATCAAGTGGCCTGTTAAAGAAGCTGGAAAGCCAGCCATGACCACTAACTACAATGTGCAAACATCATCAGGTTATTCATTCACCAAAATCCGGAAGAGACCGCTCGGTATTGGTGAGTGACGCTACGCAAAGCTGATGCGCGTGCCACCTCATCATATGTCAAAAGAAACATTTAGCAGAAGCAGTGGAGCAAGCTCGAAGCTAACTGGCTATAAGGATACATCAAACTTCCGGGGTAGAAAGCAGCAGGTTAGCTCTGTTGCTGCCGTTTTCACACCGGTTTAGTCACCAACGCAAATTCTCTTCATTCATTCTACAGTCTTGCTGTAATAGTTCATGTTTTAGATCTTCATCTCCATAGCACACGAACACCGACTTTGTGCTAAACGCAGTTCTCTTCCTGCTACAGCAAAGTCCCGGCAGCGCTGTACGCATGCGCAGTCGCAGGTCAACAACTTCCTGTAAAGGCGGAACTCAGATCGTTGACGTACCACGCTCATGCTCACGCTGCTTAACCTCGGGGTGTGTTCTAATGACCACCATGTTACATTTAAATGCTATACTCAAATGTTACTTAACGAGCACATTCTTTGTTATTAATATTCAGTAGCATTCAGTACCGACCCCGGGTTTCAAATCCGAAAACACGGGGTAAAAGCGGAAATTGAAGATCATCTCATGAGATTATAAACCACCTTAATGTTACATCTTTACTTACTGCTATAAAAAAAAAAACAACTTAATCTAAGATTGTGTTGCCATGCTTATTTCCATACCTCTATTATTTTCTCAGGCGATTCCATTGAACTCTTTCTCCTTCGTTATGATGTTCCTACACATCTTCAGTTTGGACTCTGTTGCATATCTGCTCAAAAATGAAATGAGCTCTGTAAAACCTGTTTGTCCAGTCCACCTTGACTGATGTCAATGTGCAAAGCTGTTTTGCCTTATCCTTTTTCCAGAGCCACGTAAAGAACTGTATAGACCATAGTGTCTGCTGTTGCAGATTTTACTGATTGAAGGCTGACATATAACTAAGGCCTGATCCTCTAATAGTGACCGATTACCAGTGTAAGGCAGAAGGTCTCTCTATCTGGCCATTCATTTCCCCTTACATCCACGGTAGATGACAGGAGTCTGCTCCATCCTTGGCGAGAGGTTAATTCACTCACGGATGGCATTATTCCCTCCCAGCCCCTTTCCCAATATAAAAATTCAGAGTGGACAGCCTCATCCCTCATCCATCTCAGATTTGATTGGAGTGGTATTGCCTCCTGTCCCGCTGAGCCTGTCTGCCACTATGGCCCAGCTTTATGACACTAAATAGCCCTGGCTACAATTTTTCCATCTATCCAAAAAATACTCTTAATAACTCATTCCATTCAATGAGAGCTGTCACTCTTTTTGCCCTGCCACGGACAACCTCGTCAGCCGGATGTTTACGGGGTCACTGAGATACAGGCCTTGAAATGCCCAGAAAGCAGGGGGTTAATTAATATTGGTGAATTTACTGTTCTTTCTTGGCCAGCCTGTTCAATGAATCATAGTCCCAGAGAGACACCTGTACCATATTTATGGCCTACTAATAGTATTCAGCAATGCAGAGAGCTGTTTATATGCACACAGCACTTTTCCTACCTAACTTTGAAAGCTAGCTGATTTATCAACAGCAATGAATTTGTGGAACATTTTACCTTTTTTTCTGCCCCCTATCATATGAGATAGTAAATAATGAAATGAATATTTATTGATTATTCAGAAAGGTACGCATTCTTGTAATGGCAATGCAGCTGAACACATGGTCCTGATAAATAAAACATTTAATGGGGAGGGAAATACAAGGGCTTCAGAAGCAGGTCAGTCTGGATCCAATAAGGCCTGTTGCATGGTGAATAAGGCAGAACTCTAAATCTCCTGGGATGGATGAACGGTCCACTGATTATATGAAGGGATCTGATTAGAATTCATATCTCCATATCTGTACAGTCACGTGGGATGTGTCGCTGCCGAAAGGACGTCAGAATTACAAAGCAACATAAAAACAACATTTCTGATTATGTATCTGCTTTATTCTAGTAGTTTAAATGGGCAAATCATGATTTGTGTTATTGGATCTAGACATTGCTAATTATTCTTTAAACTGTACTATAGGTCTGTTAATGGTAGAAATAAGTATATAGCTATTGTGAATAAGTGTAGCTATTGTATCTTACAACATGTCTTTGTACTGTGAGAGGAAACTGGAGTACCTGGAAGGAACCCGGAGGGCATGGGAAGACCATGCAAACTCCACACAGACCAAAGGCAAGATTCAAGCCCTCAACCCTGAAGGTGCAAAGCTACAGTACTAACCACTAAGCCACCATGCTGCCTTGGTGCATGCCTTTTATAATAAAAGTGTGGGTGGGTATTTACTTCTTGCATGTCTGTAAATAATTGGGCTTGGTGCACACTTAATACAGGCCATAGCTAAATTAACATCATCCCTACAGTGAAGTATGATGATAGGTGTATCATGCTCTGGGGATGCTTTTCATCTTCAGAATCTGTTTTTTTTTTCCCCAAAAATTGAAGGGAGAATGGATGGAGCAAAATTCATCTTTCATTCTTGCTTCAGTTTTGACTAAAACCCAGCTTATGAGGACAAATACATACACAGGAAAAAAAACAAAAACTCATAAAAACAAAAACTCAGGAGAAGACACAAGGCTCAAGCAACACCAGAGTGTTACAGTGGGCAAGTCAAAACCCAGATTAAAATCCCATTAAAAATCTGTGGCACTGTTTCCACAATTTCCAACAAACCTAAATAACCTGGATAACCTGAATAAGCTGGTAGGAATTTACCACCAAACAGACGTAAAGCTGTTATTGCAGAAAAATGCGGTGTAACCAGGCGACCTGTGATGGTTGAATGTCTAGCATGTAGTATTTTTCAATCTTTGTTTTTATGATCTGTGACAGTAATACATTTAAGATTTTTTAAAGGAGCGTATTGGTATGCAATAAAAATACATGCTTGGTGTTTGTCAACAACTTGTGTGTCATTTGTAACCAGATAAATCGGACGACTTTTAAGGGGCTGGGAAGTTCTGCAACTCATTGTATGAATTGTAGAGTACACTGTTTATCATAATTAGCTAATCACATTCCAATATACATATCCTACAAAGAAGATTCTTATACTCTTCAAAGCACATCATCAGCATAAGAACTTTTCCTGGAGCCAAGTTTATTTTGCATTAGTAGTGAAATTGGCCTATAGTTCTTTCTGCTTTGTCTCTCTTTTTCTCTTTCAAAATCATAGTCCCACCTTCAAAATTGAAAATACCAGAGGAAAAATTACACTGACAGCCCTTTCAAGAAATAATCTTCAAATTTATTTGTCATATAAAGGTTATGTCTCCTAATATCAAGGGGAGGGATCTTCTCCAGAGGCTCCCTTTAATGTTGGCCAATCTCATATTAAATTGGGGCTTCCTTAATAAGGCATTTGTGGGTGCTGTTATCCCAGGCTAAAAGGCCGTTTCTGTTGTCCTTTTCCTGCTGCATGAAAACAGATGGTATCTTTGCTATATTACTCCTCTAAGAGCTCATATCCTCCCTCATGTTATTTTCTTTGATCTGCGAGACTGCACCCACCCCCTCGACTTTCTCCCTCTCTCTCTCTCTCTCTCTCTCTCTCTCTGCTATTTGAGGCCTGAACTCACTTGAACAGGAAAGCTTGGCCTTGTTTATATACGAGCTTTCTCTCAGATGCACTCTCTTGACCTAATGTATATTTTATATCTTTTTGATTAAAAGAAAGGATGACAGCACATCTCACACAACACTCCGTCAAGGTTTCTGACATTTCTGAAGTCATATAGGACATTTCTGTAGTCATGAGATAGATGTTGTTGCAATTTTGTGGAATGTTAATAAAATTTTTATTGCACTGGATTACTGCATCAACATTCTAATTGGGTCAGAATTTGAGTCATTTTTAACATTTTTAACAAAAAGTGGATAATAAAATATTAAAACTTACTAAGTCGATGCTTTTGGTTTATTATTGAATGAGACATGAAAATGTAATTTTGTGAAAGCTTACACTAACTTATTCACCCATATTCACATTTTCATTCATCCATCTAGGAACATCTGTAGTGCAACTAAGGAACGTGAGGACCAGTGGTGACCATTATATTTATTCCCATTTTTACAACTGTGGTAGGACCTCTGGTCAACATTCACACATCTGTTCACACATTATGGGCAATTTGGATCCGCATTTAGCCTAATCTGCATGTCTTTGGACTGTGGGAGGAAAGCAGAGTACCCGGAGGAAACCCACTAAGCGTGGGGAAAACATTCTAACTCTATGCACACTTCAATGTAAATGCTTCAAATTTGTCCTGTGCAGTATATTTTCATTACAATTTTAAGGGACATGAAGTGATGTAAAGGAAATAAAAAAATAAAAAAAAACAATAAAACATTCACTGATGAGCAGTAATGAGGACATGTGAATAGTTTGACAAAATTTGGTTTCCTTTCATTTTTAACTTCTGATTTCTCTGTGGTGTATATTGTTCTATTCTTTTATACTTACTGTTCACTTTCTATTATACTGCACATTAACATTTTTCTTTTCCTGCATTCTGTTATATAATACACACCTTATATGGTTTATATTACACACTAATTTGTACAACATCCTATATGAAACAAGGTATTCTTCCGGAGAAATACATGATGTGTACCTACGCTTTAGCAGCTCTTTAGACTCTTTTGATTTATTTATGTTTTCAGAGCAGCCAGGAGAGGGAAGCATACCCCCATTTGAGTGTGTTAAGTGGGGTAGGCAACTGGCCATGCAATTGAATGTGTGGACTGTGATTAATTATCTTCATCTTTATCAGGTCATTTACTAGAGTGATTACACTAACAAGTTGGATGTCTGAAAAATATTTTATATTATACACATACAGTACATATTAAACACACATCTGGAAGGAATTAACGGATCAGAGGCTTTATTTTAAGGGGCTAATGCAGGAAAAGAGGGGAATATGATTCATTGTCTTTTACAATTCTTACATTTTTAATATAATTTTAACAATCTGCATATAACCAATGTGATCTATCATTCATTTTTTTAAACATGATTATATAGTTTACGAGAGTTTAAATATGTCTGACATTCCTTTAAATTCTTAATTTTTTTTTTTTTTTTACAAATATAAAACTATAACAATTTCTCCTTTATTTTTCTTTATTCAAATATAAATGAAGTTCATGTGGGAAGCAGGTTCCAGAGATCACCTCCCATAATGACACGTTCTAAAACGCCCCACAGGCAGTTTGTTTTTCTCTTCCCTGGAGTGACAGAGAAAAAGCACAGCTGCATGATGTCAGAAATCTTAAATGTGGGTTTGAATGATTGGCACTGTGTTGGCATTGGGTAGGGGGTGAGATGTTGGTGGTGGTGGTGGGGGGTGGGGGGCACATTTGGGTACCAGTCATCTCCACAGTTTGCATGATAGTGTGGGGCGGATCTCTGGGGGGCCAATGGCACACCTCAAATCCTCTCTGAGGGCCTCTCTTCTCATAAAAGGAGTGAAACGGATCATGTGGTCAGGAAGGCGAAATGAAAGAAAGAAAATGAAATTACAGAGCTCAGTGGCTGCACAAATCATGCATATAATGTTTTATGGCATGCCAAAAAGAATTCAACACCTGTGCTTCACCGGAGCTGTTATTGCATATGAATCACCAGATTTAGAAGAGGTGTTTTTCTTGGCACAGGCAGGTAGGGGCAAGAAGTGCAAGAGAGGAAAAAAGAACAAGACATGTCTTGGGTGGGATTCATGAATGCCTGGCCCGTAACCAGTGTGCATTATAATTTAGCATAGCAGGTGGCCACACGGCAGCTTTATTTGCGCTGGTTATTACTCTGTTTGTTTACCTTGCTGAGGTTTTATGAAATATTTCACAGATTGTTAAATGAACAGAGTCATTGCTTGCCTCTCAGATTCTTGACACTAATGAGTTTTAATTAAATGTGGCTGTCATGGCTTCACAGCTCAACATGAATGAAAAGCCATATTCAAGTTCCTAACTTGACTTTCTGAGATTTCATTGCTGGAACAAATTCCAGATTGCATGTCTCTGTAATAACAATCACCCCAGAAAACTAAAACCACTGCAGTTGTTGCTTCTCAGCTACGTTGCTTGAGAAAACACTTTTGACTAAATTGTTCTTAGTTGGTTAAGTACCAGAGACATCCGCCAAAAGGAAATTGATCGAATCTGGAAGGCCTTAGCCTTTCAAAGTTTTGCCATGCATACCAGAGATGAACCAAATTCCAAAGAGCTTCCTGTAAAACAGATAATTTTATTATAGAAACTGTCTCAGAGTAACCATCCAATTTTCATTGATTAGTTATTTGAAGGAAGAACTGGTAATATAATCACAGGTAATGATTTATTTTACCTCCGGCATTTAAAAAAAAAGTCTAACATATGTGCATTTATATTCTCTCTCTCTCTCTCTCTCTCTCTCTCTCTCTCTCTCTCTCTCTCGCTCTCCCGCTATCACTCTGTCTTTCCACATTGGCATGGAGTGTAAAATTACATATAGTTTAATATATCTGCCAAGCAACCTTAAACAAGCATCCTCAGTCCGTGAGGTGATTTGTCTTCCCTAGCCATTACTCTGTTGTACATCTTGATAGCCATGGATTGCTCGCAGCCATGTTTAAGCATTAAATAGTGTATTATTATTTCACATAAATCAAGCAGGGTGTAGGGGGAATTCATAAATTTTACATTTTACACAGACAGTATTTTAAAGTCTTCTGCATGGTGGGGAATCAGTGTAGAAAGCTCTTCTACTGACTCACACGCAGTCTTGAACAGGACAAATATTCAAAATATTACAGCCTGTAAATACATGTCCTAACCACTTTTGTGTAAATTAAATCTAATAAAGTGCACTGGTACCTTACTGCTGCACTCTGAAGCTATGCAGCTGTGTCTGAGCTTATCGTAGTCTGCACTGCTAAACAACAGAAAAAACATTATTATCTCCGACACTGAAAAATCCCAGTAGTCCTTTAGCTCTCACTGACTTGGTGCCGGTTTCAGAGACATTTGAATTCAGTTGCATTATGATTTTTGAGAAATGAAGTCCACTTTTTTTCCAGCTCATTTTGTCAAAAACAATTCCACTCTGAAACTGAAAACCAGATGCCAGTTACAGCTAAAAAGTGCACTCACTAATTTTGACAAAACACTATTTAACCGTTTAATATGAATGATTTTCTGTGATAATACAATAATAATAAAACCTCAAAAAAATATGTTCCCATTACCCATTGTAATTGTGTCATGTGGTCTTGTAACCCAAGAAGTAACATTTGTAAAAATTTTAATTCAATTATTCACATATAATTCACACGTGTAACATATTTTGCGTGGTAACATCTTTTTTTTTATATACACAATCAATTAAGAACAAATTTAGCATGATTTTATATAAATGTGTGGGACAATAAACGTCAAGCTTCTGCAATTTAATTAAAAACCATACATGCTGCTACTGGAAACTGATACACTTAACCATGCTAAATTCACAATTTATTACACTTTAATTATCACAGCAGTCTCTTCACTGCAAGAAAATATATCCAGTGTTCACATATTAAGTGAAAATATTTTTTAAATAGTCCTGTTTTTTTAATAGTCCATATTATTTTAAGAAACTGATTCCGATCAAAGTTTAAAATTGTTCTACTGACACAACATTTAATTGTCAATAAAATGTAGAAATTTTTCACTAAAATATATTGTTTGCTTAGACAAATTTCAAAACTTACTGTTCAGACTAATCCAAATAAACAATATTTTAAGTCACACAGATACTCCATTGATTTTATTAGTGTTAATTTTGATAAAATTTTTTTTTTTTTTTTACTTTCCCAAGCACAGATTCAGAAATAGCTGAAGTACAGTACATTTGCACATACAGTATGAGGAATTTGTTTTGGTAACAGAAGCTTCCAGGGACAACAACACACCCTACACGAAAAGAAAATATACAATTAACAAGAATTGGAATAAGATGTGGGGTATTATTAAATAATTAATAACCCAAATCATTAAACTTAAGGGAAAAAAAAAGAAAATAACTTTACATTTTCCTCACTGCAATCTTGCTTATTATTTACTTGTTATATAATATGTGAACTGACTGCTGTAATGATTTCCTAAAAATATTCTCTTTGGGATTATTAAATTACGTACTCTCTCTCTCTCTCTCTCTCTCTCTCTCTCTCTCTCTCTCTCTCTCTCTATCTCTATATCTATATATCTATCTATCTATATAT
>JAQQZT010000019.1:9862008-9874801 GCA_030068275.1 Clarias platycephalus | reverse complement strand
TGGGGGTGTGTGTGTGTGTGTGTGTGTGTCAGGGGGCTTACTGAGCATTACACTTATGTGCAGTGACAGGAGCTCATCACTGTCAGCCGTCTGAGAACTGGGCTTTGATGGAAATGACTGTAACTGCAAGCCAATGTCACAGATGGATTTGTGTTGACAAGGATTGTATTCAAGGGCACAATGAGGCTCATTCTTAAACTTTTCCCCCCTCTTAATTGTTGGAGGAGACTTGTGAGGGCAGGTCTAGATGACTGAGGCATGATGGGTCAAATGTCTGTGATTGTGTTGAGGATAATTAGGCTTTACACTGATTATGCACGGCATTCTTAAATGACAGGGAAATGTTACAGTTCATAGAAAAGAAGAGCGTTGAGCAGAAAACAAGAGAGTATTTATTTATTTATTACTGATGGCTTGATCGATTGATTGATCTACATGTACAATTTCGGTAATATTGTTTACAGAAGCTTGATAGGTGGATTCAGCTTGTGGAAATTACTTGCAGTGTGTGTGTGTGTGCGTGTGTGTGTGTGTGTGTTAATAACCAAACTGAACCTTCCCCTTTTTCAGTCTGATCTCTGTAATGTGCTGGAACTGAAGTAGCCACTAGGTGGTGCATTAGTACAGTGATTTCCCGCCTCTGACAGTATATTGTCACAGTAATGACTATAACACCATGCATATCCTTCACCTAAACAATTACCAATAACACCACACCCCAGTGCTTCATTTTAGCTCAGTGACAAATCTTACACTGTGAGGAACGTAACTAAAAAAAAAAAAAAAACTAGTCATCTATATCAACTGCATCAGAAGACAGTAGAGGTATGAACGTATGGCATGTTTACATTAAGAGGTGATGATAACCAAAATTTTCTGCTGGTACAAGGCGAAATGTCCAAGCTGAGTAAAGAGAACAATATACAGTACGGTGACAGTTCTAGTTCACATCAGCACAATCTGGGAAGTTTTTAACCATGGCTCTGGATGCTTCTTGGTCCGGTGTTCGTTAATTTTCTCAAGACATGTATTTAACCACACAAACAAGTCAGCACCTTCGGCAACAGCTATTCTGATCTCAGGCACACGGCCGACCTTGTGAGACCTGCGATGCCAAGCCTAGCTGGCAGGCGCTGGAAGCCAGAATGGCTAGAGGGACAGACGGAGGGGTAGAGGGATGGGGGAGTGGGGGGTTGGGGTAGGAGTGTGCAGCTGTGTTGTTGTGTTCCTGTTGACATGAAGCAGCTAAACAGTACCAGCTTGCTGGAGCTCTTAACCTCTCCTCTCCCACCCATCTAATAAAGTCCTGAAAGACTTCCTGACTCGCTCATATGGCTTTGTTTAGGGTTGTAGTGGGGAGAACCATTATTGAACAAACACACACTCACACACACGCACACACACACACACACACACACACACACACACATGCACGCACGCACACATACAAACATGCACACACACGCATGTACGCACGCACACACAGACACACACGCATGTATACACATGCATACATGCCAATGCGCTACAACAATACTGGCTAACAACAAAGCCAGAGATACATAAACTCATCAGCAGAGGGTGAAAATAGGACAGGGATTATACAGATATTGATTGAGTGAGATGGGGTGAGAAAAGAATAAAAAAGAAAGAGAGAGCGCAGGAGAGCAAGAGGAACGAATAAGAGGAAGGCCCCCTTTTGCTTTGTGAACGTGTAATGGCACTTCATTTTAATTTTATGGTTTGCCAGTGCTCCGCAGAGGGAAATTGTTTTCTATGTGGTTACACAGCTTGTCAACAGAGAAAGAGAGCAAGAGAGTGAACGAGAACGAGTGCGGGAGAGGGAGCACGCCAAATAAAACAGCTGTGGTGGCAATTGAATTTGTATTCACAGTAAAGTAGGTTAACCCAGTTAAAAGTCAGAAATCCAATTGCAGCTGCGGATCCACGCGACTGTGGCGGCAGATCTCCTGGGGTTTGGGAATGTTCCTCTCATTCACCCTGGTTTGAAAATGTCACATTGTATCAGCACGGTAAGAGAGCGATAGATGTGGAGATGCGGGAAAAGTGAAGCTATGATGCTCTTTTCGATTAGTCCTAGCATGTGGCTTACAGTTTCATGGTGAAGTTGTTCTATATACACACACAGACACACACACACACACAGACACACACACACATATTACTTTTGCTGGCAAGCCGACAGTTTCATAAAAGAACTACTTCGGCTTTATCATGGCTTGTCTGTTCATTTGCTTTCTGGAGTGTGTACATGTATCCTGTGAGAGAGGCCTGATGATCCCTCGTGTAGACCCAGTAAAAGCCTCTGGGAGAGGATGTACTGTATTTCTTTTAAAAAAGAACAATAGCTAAGAAACAACATCCAGCTGTTACGGTGGTATGTATGGAATATATGGGATCTGTTGATCTATTATTATTATTATTATTATTATTATTATTATTATTATAGGCCTACAAGTACATGACTGCAAGAGCAAATAGCAAAAAAAGACATGAAGGCTGTAATAGTGTTTCAAACTTTTTTGTTTTTTAGTTTACAAGTGAGTGTGTGTAAAAAGAGAAAGAGAAAGAATGACATTTAAAAATGATGTGTATGAGCATATGCAAATGTGCTAGACCAAATGCTGTTGTTTTGGCACAACAGCATGCGTACATGGACACAATGAGTGTGAGGCATTTGAAGCAACGCTACTCCGCCATTTCTTCCTCTGTGGTGGTCTTCCATAAACCGGCACCACTACATCTGCCAGCACAGGGGCTTCTGCCTGCCTCCTCTCGCCCGCTCTCCCTCACCCGCTGGGGCACAAACGGGCATGGGCTGCACAACCTCTTCCCCCTCTCGCCCTGAGCCACGGCCCAGCCAGAGATGCCATCTGATAGGAGTGTGTCATAATGAAGGTCCAGCATGAGGCTAAATGTGTTGTGGTGGCTGGGCGGCGCGCAACGCTAATGACTGTTCTCCGCCAGCGCTGGAGGCCTTTGCTCGGCTTTGTCGGGGCATATGGCACTTGCCACAGCCATGAGGTTATACAGAGAGAGAGAGAGAGAGAGAGAGAGAGAGAGACTATACTGTACAACTGTACATGACTGTGGAAACTACACTAACACATAACTGCTCTAGAGAACTCCAGGACTACAACAGGACATCTGATGCAGCAAATGTCTTATAAAATAATTTTCCCCATGAACTTATTATTTACATGTGAACAGTAATCAAAGAGTTCTATCATGATCCATCATAAAGTTTTTCATAAAGTGAACAACACTTTTGGATACTTTTAAATAACCATATTTGTATATAATTAGTCAATTAGTTAATTGCTTTTTTTCTTCTTTGAGAAATAAATTATTTGTTTGCTTACTGTTTTTTTTTTCTTTCTCTCAGTAGAAAAACCATTGCACCAGCATAACAGACCCAGAAATCAAGGTTAGCTTGGCTCTTGCCATCAGCCTAACAGGCTTGGAGACTGAGGTTAGTAGATCAAGCAGATTCCGACAGCGTTTCAGGGCCTCGCAGGTCATCACGTGTCAGCTGACTTTTGAATCCAGGATGTAGGAAGCCACTGAGGTCTAAGTCTATGAGCTGATGCCTTTCCAGGCAAATTGTCTTTTTGCAATAGCTTTATATTAATTTGGTGGGATTTAATGATTTAAATGGCACGCAATCAATAAGAAGAGAACAAAGTCAGTTAAATGTGTGTTACAGTTAAAGAGGTGTGGAAGAGGGGGAAGCTGGAATAACGCTGTGTTTTCATTGCTCACTTTTATAGTCTGCAAGTTATCCAAATTAGCTTAAAGGATTGATAATTCTTCCTTAATATAACACTGTTAGAGAGGACCTTAACTGTGACTTCCCCATTCTGGTTTTGTCAAACGTTAAATAGGGGCTTGGTTGTGGAAATTAAAGCAAAATCGCATAACAAGGAATTTTAATTTGATTAATTCATTGTTGTGTTTGGATGCGGCGCAGAGGAAACCGCAGCCGCTTCCACGTTATTTGTTCCACTGACTAATGACAATTTCCTGCACAATAACAGCAGTATAAAATACAGCCTGAGAGCAAAGGGAAGCCTCGGAAACATAGACGAAATAGAAGCCAAAGGGAAAACAAATAACCTTGCCTCTAATTCTTCTGCTGGGCTACTGGTGGCTGTGCTGCTCCGCTGTCTCGTACAACTTTTGTGGATAATTTGATTTAGAACAGAGACAGACGGACAGGAAGACAGACAGACGGACAGACACACAGACGGAGGAAGCAGAAGAAGAACTTACTCCTGGTTTATATTTGATCTAGGAAATGTTTCCAGACTAAACACAAAAAACAAATCCAATCGGGGTGTTAAGGGAAATGGACAATATACTTTTGAATTTAATGAATACTTTACAGGCAAAAGGTGTGTGTACTGTATATACTTATGAAGGCTTCTGCATAATTGTTTACAATACACCATGTCCACTTGTTACTACACTCTCAACACACAACTAGTCTAACACAGGCTACGACTGAAATGAATTGTAAAAAATTCTCTCTCTCTCTCTCTGTCTCTCTCTGTCTCTGTCTCTCTCTGCTTCCCCCAGAACTGATTGCATGCAGCTGGGGCACATTGAGAACATTTTAATATTATGCAGAAGATTAGAGCAAACTAACTACATTATTCTCCAATTACACTCATTTCATCCACCTGACGTCTTTATTTCCTTCCTCCGTGCGATTAGCCTAATGTGAAAATCGGAATGCGCTTAGGACTGTTCTGATTGTTCCTGGGCCGCTTATTATGTCACCTCAACAATTTTAGACTCGTCTTTTATTGTAAACTGTAAATAAAACGATTAGAGGCAGACGCAGCCGGGGCCGTGGAGATTTCATTCTGGGATCTGCTTATCAACATTCTTGGAAGGTCTGGAAAGCCAGCTCAGTACTCCGGCATGATTCTAAAGACCCCCCAACACTCATACACACACACACACACACACACACACACACACACACACACACACACACACACACACACACTGAATTCCCATGCCCGAGCCACATTACACAGCCAAATCTGGAATTGCACAGGAATTACTATGAATGTTCAATAAGACGGATACTTCATTCATCAATTTAGATTCAGAGCAAGTACAAGCACATATCCTGTCCAAACCTCAATTCAAGCCCCCAAACACTTTCAGTACAGGCACCCAAGCTGTCTTACTGCCCCACAATGTGTGTTAAGAGTATCTGGTGACCAGGTGGGAGTGTTGTGTACCTCTGTGTTATGACTACAACTATGACTATGAGGAGGTATATGCTAATGTCCTTTTGTTAGGAGGAAGGTTGGTGAAAAGTCTCTTTCCTGTAAAGCAGCCCCGAATTGTGGGTGTTCTGAGCACATGTGGGGTCTGATTAAGGAGGAGGAAAGATACCAGGGCAGTGGGAGAATTAGCAACAAGTTCAGCACATAAACCAAACACACACAGATGAAATTTCTCAGGAATTCTAAAGAAAGTCTAAAACCAATTGACAGTACAGTGGTGAGACTCTTAGCGGCAGTAAAAGTTTGAATGGTGCAACCATTTTAAAGACGGTCCTACGTCCATGAATGACAATTCTGGGTGATGTGCCTATTGGAGCCCAGTGCTATCGTTTATTGAACAATCGACAAGTTCATCCTTGTGCTTCATACTTAAAAAAATCAATGGACAACTTGGTACCAACTTGCAGAAGAGACACATCTGTCTGTGGGAACTGTACACACAATCATTCATGTACAGTACACAAATTGCACATTACAGGAACCTTAACTGGTACTATTGCCACATCCCCTGTATAGTCCTGACCTCACCCAAAGCCATAAACTTAACATAACATAAACAGCAGAAACAGATCATAAACTCTGAGACAGGACTAGCAAGGGAAAAGTTGGAATCATTTACTGGTAGTCTGATAGTCAGCTAGCTACATAATAAACGTGAATATAGTGAAAAATTAGTATGGATAATGTGGAATAGTTTGACAGATTTTGCCCAATTAATAGCAGAGAAAGGCAGCATGGTGATGTAGTAGTGTAGTGGTCGCCTTGCACTTCCAGGGTCCGTGTTCAATTCCTGGCCAGGTTTGATTCCCGTCTTTGTGTGCATGGAGTTTGCATGTTCTCCTCACGCTTGGTGGGTTTCCTCTGGGTTCCTCCAGAGATGCTTGCATGCTGTGTTATACAGAGATACATCTGGTTATAGGAATTATCGAAGAGAATAATCGTAGCGAATGCATGTCACAAAAAGCCAATAGCCTATTAGAACAGTTCAGTGAACCAATGCTATGTTTATTGTTATTGGCAACCAGTTCTGGATAGTTCTGAATGTAATACAAATGTATAAATTATAGCCATTGGTAATCATCCATATTAAAAAATAAAGATAAAATAAAAGCTAAGCACTTTGCAGCGCAGTGGCAGGGCAGTATCCCTGTATGTGACAATTGGAAGGTAGCATGCTATTATTTAACTAGCTATCTTATTATTTAAAGAGGCATGAGGTTAACATCCTAAAATATTTGATGAAAGTAAATGTGTAATAGTGCAACCTCTTTACAGCTTAAACAGTTTATACTAATAAACACTCTACATAAGTTTTATTGGTTTAAAAAGACACTTTCTGAAATGGTTTTATTTATGCAATTTCATTCCACGCACAATCTAGGAACACTGAACCCCTGCTCTCCAGCATAACAGAGAGACAAATGATTTGCAGTCACTTGTTTCAGTAACCTGTGATGTCCCCTCAGCCAGCACAAAGTCGGGTATCAGGTTGTTATGACCTTGTGCAACAGGTGAATACCTTAAAGTTATTGACCTTTTAAACAACAGAATGGATAGCCGTATGTCATTACATCAGCATAGTAAATGTGGTCACCCAAGCCTGACTGCTTCTGCAGTAACAGAGCTTCGGTCTTTGCCCCTCCAGGCTATGCCAAACTCAGTGTAATGTTTAATCTCCCTTTTTTGTCACTGGTTGCTTTGCAGATGGATCTCCATTTGTCTCGGAATGCAAGGAGCAAGCAGGGCGGACGTGTGGCTATTGTTTGTAGCTTCAGATGACTTTTTTTTTTATGTGTTTGTGTGAGCCATGCTCTTGCAGTGAGGAGCGCAGAATGAATTATAAAAGATAAACAAAAAAACTAGAAAAAAAAGCAACAGAGACAAACAGAGAGCTTTGTAATGACCCCAAAAGGTAATTCCTGCATCAGTACCTGTCCCTGCCATCTTCCACTCCACTCCAGATAAAATATCAGTATATCTGCTTAGTCCTTTCCATGGATTCAGGCAAAAAAAGGATAAAGTTACAAACTACCCTTTATTCAGCATGTCTTATAATTCACTCAGAGGATATGACTCCAGTACTGAAAATGGGTCCAATACTGCCAACGATGACTAAGAAACTAGCATACACTGAAAAAGAAAAGAAAACAACAACAGCAGAAACTATCTGGTAAACAATTAGACATGCTTCATAGACGGTCCTACGTCCATGAATGACAATTCTGGGTGATGTGCCTATTGGAGCCCAGTGCTATCGTTTATTGAACAATCGACAAGTTCATCCTTGTGCTTCATACTTAAAAAAATCAATGGACAACTTGGTACCAACTTGCAGAAGAGACACATCTGTCTGTGGGAACTGTACACACAATCATTCATGTACAGTACACAAATTGCACATTACAGGAACCTTAACTGGTACTATTGCCACATCCCCTGTATAGTCCTGACCTCACCCAAAGCCATTTCCACATGTTTGCACCATTAAATGAGTTCCTGGGAGTCCAGCGTTTCACAATTACAAGGTAAACAATTAGACATGCTTCATACTGTATAACCTTAACTGCTATCTCCAAGTTTATGCAGCAGCACCGAGTGCAGTTCCAACATGCTGTAGTATAACACATGACTATCAGTAGAGTAGAATGTGTTACTGTGTATCTCTGTCATGTGACACAAACAGTGATGGAATAAATACAAACACACTGATGGGTAAACATATGCACATATTGCTCAAATATACACTGATCAGCCATAACATTAAAGCCGCCTAGGTTTCAAGGGGCTCCCCTTCTGCCCCTGGGTTGGCTCTGGCATTTTGGGCAGCTGTGGCACTCACGGGGCTTCTGGGAGTGTGCTGAGGTTTCTGGCACAGGATGTTCACAACCAATCCCTTGGGCACTCTGAGTTGTAAGGTGGATCCTCAGTAGGTTGGACTTGTTTGTCCAGCACATCCCATGGGGACTCAATCGGAGTGAGATCTGGGGTATTTGTCCCATACATGGCAGGCTGCGATATATTGAATGTTCTGATACCAATCTGTTGTGGCCATTATTGACTTTTTTGTGCTACATTGGCTTTCCTGTGAGGTCAGACAAGATAGTTAGCTGTTGGTCATTACAGACATGGGTTCCCATGATCCAGTTACAGGTATAGCATTTATAATTAATGTTATTAAATTCACCTGGTATGTGATAGTGTCATGGCTATCTATCTTTATATTGCTGTATACTAGAATAAAATATAAAATTAGTCTTACAAAAAGTTAAAATAACCAGGTAAGATATGTAGAATTGCCAACTTTATTAAATCAATATATAAAATAGGTAACTTTAGCTTTATGGGCTAAATGTTGTCTGTGTGCCATCATTCTTTTATCTTGTGTAGTCAGCGGTCAATAAAAGGTGTCGCACAACGCTGGTTGTGACGCATTTTTTGAGCGACAAAAAATGAAACGCATTTTATTTTAGATCACCATAATCTTCAAATTTTAAATTAAATGAAAAAAAACTAACGAACTAGAATAAAATAAAATTTTAATGAAATACTTATTATTAACTTTCAAAGGCCACAAGGAGCCGTAGCAGAGGGATGAAAGAGCCACATGCGACTCCGGGGCCGCGGGTTGCCGACCCCTGGTCAAGACGGAGATGTGGTCTTCAGTAATTACTAATTAGAAAATTCTTTCAGGCTTTTCTCTAAAATAATGTGAATTTCTGACTGAAGGAATCATACATGCACCTACTAGCAATAGTTAGGTGACATCATTAACTCAGGTTGGCATCTTACATGCCAAAACCGGTACATCAAGACTCCATTTTGAAGACGTAAATCTTCTGTCAGTGTAAAATAATTTATGACAGAAGCTTGTTTGAGCACCCCCTGTTCCAGCAGGTGTGTGCAGAGTTTGCTACTCAGGAATGTGTGTTCATAAATCTCACTAATCACACAGCTAATAAGGGTCGCTATAACGGAGACAGAGAAGTTACCCTCTGCTCTATTGCATAATAACTGGCAACAGATCACACAACGTTGATCAGGCAGCTGTTCATCGAGCATGACCATCCACTGATTTCTCAGGTCTGCATTGTTTAGTGTCAGTGGTGTCATGATCACAAAGCTTGGAATCATTTCAGTGAATGCCTTTGTTTCTTTTTTTTTTTTTTTTTAAGCTATTTAATTTTTACAGAAAGTAGAAATTGGTTCAGATATAGTTTTAAGGATAGCTCTTTGATCTAAAGTTTAAGTAAGCAGGAATTGTAACATAGTCTCATCTGTGCCTTTGTGTTCAAAACTAAAAAAAAGTTATTTCAGTCAATGATTTTAATCAAAGTTATTTTATATTATTTCAATCAATATTATTGTTAATAATAGTAAAAATAGTAATGTTAATAATAATCATACATCATTGTGTATTCATTTCATTGTCCACGATATTGTTTGGACAGTAAAATCTCCAGTGTGAGTGTTTATTAGAGCTTAATGAGATATGGTGTGCTAGAGCTTTGCATTTGCCTTGCATCATCTCAGCAATTAGAAACACAGCCACTTGGGATATATCTTTCAGAACAAAAGTGCTTCATTTGACTCTTTACAGATGATAGGCTAAATATAGAGGATTAGATTTAGTGGATTGATCTTGCTTAGAGAACACAATTAGAGGGGTTATTCTTCATGCTAAATGAACTGGACAATCGGTAGAGGTCATCCGCTTTGTTCTGATGCAAGACATGCTCATGTTGCTGTCTGGTCTCTATTAGGAGCTGGAAACGTACGCTGGAGTTACTAAAGCATTGGATAAAGCAGATAACCTCCGGAGCCGAACAATGTTTTAATTCTGTATTGGGTGCTTTTAATTCTCCATTCTGCTCTGAGCAGATCCACTCACATGGTTTGTCTTAGTATTTGTAAGTGATTGTGATTTAAGACTTTCTCATGTTGGTCACATCCTAATTAATGTTAATCTTAGGGGTTTGTGTTACATAAGAGCTGATGACTTCATAGGACCTTTCTCTCTCTTTCTCTCTCTTTCTCTCTCTCTCTCTCTCTGAGACAGTGACTGGCTTTGGTGTAAAGGTATTCCTTGCCCTGTTTTGATCGTTTATTTGTTTGATTGGTTTAGAATCGCATTGCTTTTGATAAATCACAATCACCGTGTTACTTTTGTTTCACCTGCATCTGATATTTTAAAATCAACATAGTTAGGCTAATTTCTCAAAATATCAACCAAATAAAGAATTAAAACAAAATGAACCCTAACCACGATAAACTAGTTAGCATATTGGAATGAATGAACGTGATAAATGAACAAAGTGCACACAGGTTTTCTTTATGCCGCCCCCGCCCCCCCCCCACCCCCCCCGGTATGAAAGATTACAAGAGTAAAAAAAGTCTGCTTGTGTCCTGCGGGTTCCACAGGTTCCTGGTTCTACACACCTGCACTTTGTGTACATGCAATGATTTACTCATGTTGTAAATTTCACAGTGCAGGTCATAGAACGAAGATGAGTCAACTATCCTTCTAACTCAGAATTTTTTTTTTCAAGTCAAAGTTAGAGTTTTGATTGTGCAGAATAACAGAACATGAGAGTAGATCTTTAATTGTCTATATAATCCCCTGCTACACTATTGCATTTCACATCTGAAACACTGGCCTCCCAGGAACACCTTAATGGGTCAAGAATATATTGGGGATCTTGCAATAATGGCAGTGGTGTTTGTGAATGATTGTGTGTACAGTACCCACAGACAGATGGGTCTCTACCAAAAGTTGGTGACAAGTTATCCATCAATTTTCAAAGATCAGTTGTTCCACTGCTAAATGTTCCTGAAGTTCCTGTAACTTCCTGAAGCCCTGCAGTGGGCTTCGAGTCACCTCGGCCAGGATCGTCATTCAAAGACATACAGGTTTTACCATTCAACTGTTTTACTTAGAGTCTTCTATAAATTGTCAACCAGTTTACACCTTCATTCTTCTGCTCATGAGCGAGTCCCACTTTGAACTGAACGCCTCTTGTATATATTTGTTGTTGTTTTGAAAGTGTAATTTTGGCCACTGTAACAATTGCACATGGTCACGTTGCCTGCTCCTTTTTGGGAAACCCCCAGTCTATTGTTCAAGACAATACTGTAAAAAAAAATCCATGAGTTGGAATATCATATTAGGCATTTCTGCATGCAGTATCTGTAAGTCATCAAAAAGGTACTTTTTTGCAACAATTTTGTGAATTTTTAACTTTATTTTTACTTTCAACTATAGGAATTAATTACTGTCTTCTCATGCTTGTATCAAAATAGGATTGTTTGTTGATGATTATATGATTCATGATCATAATTAATATACGCATATGTCATGTGGAAAAATACATTGCTATCACATTGCTGGAAGATTTTCAGTTTAGAAATCAGACTGGGAATTTTATGTTGATGCTACAACCAATGATTAGCCTATGAAAATCTTAAATATATATCCTGTATATCCTGTCTGAGACCAGCTTAATATTCTAATCCCCAGAATGGTGTTTTTATTGACACGAAAACTACTAAAAGAAAATTGCAATACATCATTATTTACATTGCTTTATTTGTGTTTTATTGTTTTTCACCAAGGATGCTATGTGACAGTCTAACATCACCCAAGGTGTAGTCCCACCTCATCCCATTTACCATGGCCTATGAGAAAGGTAAAACTGGTTATTAAATGTAAATAAATGAATGATGTTAAATAATTGCTATGGATAAAATCTGTTTAGTTTCCTATAAACATAGTCATAAAACCATATGAACAGTGTCATTCAAACTTACAAATTTGTTTTATTTCCCCTTCTAAGAGGACAATGGTGGATGACAGGTAAAGAACAATGTTCCTATATTATTTCCTCTATTATTTAACAATGATAGGTAAAGAACAATGTTCCTCTATTATTTCCTCTCTTATTCATCATGATATTTTATACTTGTATATAATGTTTTGTCCAGGCTTTAATCTATAGAACAGATTTAAATTTTACAACATTTTATGTTATACCTTTGCATAAACTTTGCTGATCCTTATAAAATATATGCTTGCAGCAGCAGACTGCTGATGTGCTCTGACACTGTCTGTATCTGTACACAATTTCCTGGAAAAGCTGCAGAGCTGATCTTTTGCTTTAGTCAGTCATTCCTTTGCTGTAATAAGTGGTCTGGAGTGTGTTTGTTAAGACACAAGTGAAAAAAGAATGGTAGGAAACTAAAAACATTTGATTTAAGGTGACATATCTGCATAAATAATGTGGTGCTCATCTGCTGCAGTGCCATAATAGACCACTGCTGTCCAGTCCATACTGCCACAGCTGTCAACTACTCACATACTGTCACCAGAAACATACATTGTATAATAGAATATATAATAAATATATGAATAATTATATATAATTCTTATAATAATTGTTATATTAATTATATTAGTTATCTAAAATTATGTATGG
>JAQQZT010000019.1:9819518-9832018 GCA_030068275.1 Clarias platycephalus | reverse complement strand
CAACCATTAACATTAAATTTCTCAAATGGGACTGAAACTGAACCATCAACAGTGGGGAGCCAATAATCACAAGCCTATAGCGTTAGCCACCTGTGCCATGACTCCCCCAGCCTACAATTACTGCATTCTTGAAACAATAGTTCACATCTAGTTCACAAAAGGTTTTTATTTTCCTGAAGTATGTATACATTTTTTGGTATGTATTTAAGTATATAAAGTCTGCACCTCTTTCTTATTGGCTCATGACTTAAATTCCTTTTTTTGCTTGAATGATTTATATGTCACTGCTTAACAAACAAAAAACATTCCTCTGAAACTGGTCAGGTACAAGGACTGGACTGAAAATGAGAGCTAAAAAAATCCTTTAGAAAGCCTGGTGAACTATTCCTCAAGACTAAAAATACAAGAAAGTCTGGCTCTTTGGAAGCAAAAATATGAAGAAATGAGGGGTGGCTTAAGACTTTAGATAGTTGGATGGATGGATGAATGGATGGATGGATGGATGGATGGATGGATGGATAGAATATCCTGTATTGAAACATATTTAAATTGTTACACAACATATATTTTATCTAACATCATCAAAAAATATTGTTTGTGCTAAGGATACAGGTAAGTCAGCAGTAAGCATTTAATTGTCGCGCTCAAACTGGATCTCTAGCCTAATTTCTCTCCATGTAGTTGCCCAGCCACTGCTACACCACATAATGTCTAGCACTCAATGAGCACAACTCTCTAATTGTGCCCCCAAATTGTGTTTTATTTTGCTTCTGAGTTTTGAAATATAATCAGTTTGCCTAATTTTATTGCATTTCGTAATGATGCTTGCCCTGAGCAATTGTACTGTGTAAGCCTTAGCAAACGGCGCGTGTCAGCTCGCGAGATTAATCTTGATTACTTTAGCCTTTGATGAAGTAGTGTACGATAAGACTCTAATTGGGGAATATTGCAGCATAAAAAGGTGATAGATAGACACTGCAATAGATGTTCAGATTCCACTGATAATTGTCATACTATTTAACTGATTAGCGCAAATACAGTTCAACAGCCTAAGAGTTTGAAACATAAAAGCGCACAAGTAAACACTGATTAATGACCTCCTTCGGTGATTACCTAGTTATGTTTGTACATGGGCAAGGTTGGCAATGAGCCTGGAAATGGCTGCTTGGATTTATAAAGATGATACATATAAGTAGCAACAATCCCAAAGGGCACATGCTAAGATGCGAACAACAATAAGCATTCTACAGCAGAGTTAATAGCCAATAGAACTTAACTTTGGTTAATAAGCCCTATTTACATGCATTCTTAAGCAGGAGGGTTGAGTACCTTTTGCAGTTTTAGCATTATGCAAGTCGTACTGCACAATATTGTACAAATGTTTGCAATTACTGCTATGTATGCCAGGCATGGAGTGTCAATTAAGGAGGCTTAAAGAGAAAAGTCAGGACACATCTATGGTGTCAAAAGAACAATGTAATAAAACAGTAAGAGTTATAGACTATTTTCCGCATAGGTATTGTACCATTAAAAGACTGAGAACAGGATTTCATTATGCTGAAATACTGTATTTCTGGTGCCACCATGTCCATATGGGGAATCCTGGTTACACCAGCCTGTAGGCCTGTGTGTCTTTTAAAGTGCAGGATTTTCACTACATAGTGCAGTCAATTAGTGCATAGTGCAATTTGGTGTGAATAGAATGGTTTTTCTGTGGTGTAAAAATTGTCATAGCACATCTTAAATTCAGTCCATGTCATCATGTCTTAAGGTAGTATGGCTAAAAATCCACTACCAAAATTGCTATATGGCTGCAGGGCCACTGGTTTCATATGTTAGAGAAAATGTTGCCTTGTATTTGAACTAACTGATTACATTATCCAGATTATCTCCTACCAACACACAGGGACATGAGGATATCATATTAACTTACTCCTCAGTGTGCTATTTTTTTTTCTTTTCTAGAGAGTGCTATGTATGAAAATGTAATACTTAAACCTTACATTCTTGTCTTCTTGTCTGGCACCCATATACACCATGAGTAAAATCATTAAGATTACATTTTTCTTTTTTTTAATGTTTGATATTAACATTCCCCAAATCTTGGCTTGTGTTGTTATAACTTTTGTATTGGGTTGCTGCTACATGATTGACTGATGGACAGTTTCACAAATGCGTAGGTATATTGGGATCTCCAATAAAGTGATTGGTGCATAAAGGTTTATTGTATGTATAGTATATAAAAAACACTTTTATACAATACAACACAAATAATTGAATAATTGAATGTCCTTACGTTAAGTAAAGACTTCACATAGAATAAGATTTAGAAACTGGTACAGAAACTGAACAGCAGAAAGCAGCATTAGAAAAGCTTTTTATTGCTTCACAACTTAAAGTTTACCGCTTCATTCAAGGGTGAAATGATGGAGTGCAATCAAGGGTGCACAGTTGGAAGGGCAGGAATATCAGAACATGCAAGACTCTAATAGATTCTAATGGAGGTGATGCCATTTTCCACTGCAGCACTGATTAAAGCTTTGACCTTATACCAAATTTCCCAGAATTACTCACATTATTGCTATATCGCCACAGTTCTTCACACTGCAAGGAATGCCGGCTGAATCCTAAGAAACACCTCAGAAGGTTAGACATTTTCTTATCTAAATAGTTTCACAACCCACTTAGGCTAGGTTTTTGTGTTAATCTAGCTCTAGTCTTTCTGGCGATGCAACAGCATGTCAGCTTACTGATGCTTTCATAATGCAGTTTTGAGTTTATTTCTCTGATTTAGAGGTACAAACTAAGGCAATGAAAGTTCTTCAAGGTTGCTCTTAGGATGAATTTCATGTCCTTTTGAATTTTTGCGTGCAAACCTTTCACATTGTCTCAGTGACACCCAACATACCAGTAGAACTTCTGGCATGCTGGGTATTATTAGAATATTGATACAGAGCACATAAAAAAAGTCCAGAGATGGTGGTTAGTGCATGAATTGTAGCACTGCTCTGATGATAGCAAGCATTTTAATTAGTGCTTTTTACAGCCTCATCCTGTCATTAAATTAATTATTAATTAAGCAACAATATAGGCATGTTTAATGCCTCAATTATCCAAAAGGGCTTTTATAGTGCTATGGATGTAGAGTCTAAAAAAAAAGAAAGTATGGTAGGACTGCCCCCCATCCTCTCTCTCTCTCTCTCTCTCTCTCTCTCTCTCTCTCTCTCTCTCTCTCTCCTCTCTGTACTTTCCTTTCTGAATTTCACTTTCTATTTCAGCTGCTAGCAGAATACATTATAAGCTCCATGCATGCATACTTCCAGGGTGACATTTACCTGAATTAAAGTGTTTTGAATCAACTGAACAGAAAGGTAGAGCATATATAATGGTGAAGGTTGCACTTATGGAGTAACATTTCTTTTAGCAAGTGAGCGGTATGCTGTGGCCGAAATCCAACATATTTGTAGACATGGCCTTTAAAATGAGGTTATGGTGCTACTGTCTGCCTGCACAATGTGTGAACCTATAGACAGTTCTGGGTGTAACATAAAGGTTTTTGTTATATCTAATTAAGATAGAAATTAAGAAAGGAATCATTCAATTTATTATTATTATTATTATTATTATTATTATTATTATTATTATTATTATTATTATTATTATTTAAAATGTAACTACTTAAAAAATCCACAGAATAACAACATGTTTTTTCATTATCATTGTTCTTTTTTGTCTTTTGTACAGCACATCAAAGAACGGAAATATCACAGAAAAGGGGGGGGGTATTAAAATTCTCTGAAATCCCAAGAAAGCATGTTTAGGTTCAGAATCTGTGCTGCAACTGTCGTATACTAACTTCAATATCAACACATGGCACATTAGCACATTGATTTCGCTATAAACATAATCTAGGTGAATGATGACAGTGTGAACTGGAACGATGAGACAAAGAGTTGATTATCTGTGAAAGCACATGGGAATGAGACCATCTAATTATTTTCCTTTAATGAAGCCTGTGTTTTCACAGAGCTTTGGATTAGCTGTTTAATGCACTGTTTACAGAGAAGGATTCTCAATGCCTCAGTTTACATGATTATACAGAAATAAAAACTGTGATGTCAGCTGCCATGTTTATTGATACAAATATATAAAAGCATAATTTATATTGCATTTATAAATATTTGTTGCTATACCCTCATACACTGGAACTCCATGCATGCAAAATATTGGCTGTAATATCTTATATTCTTATATCTTATACCCAAGATAATGCATTTGGTTTTAATTTGCGTAAAACATTTTCAAATTCATAAATTTAAAAGAAAAGAAAAGAAAAAAAAAGCAGCCAGGTTTGCACACAGTTTAAATTCTTATTTTTCCTTAGAATAGGGACAGCAAATACAGTAACACGTCTAAACTTTCTCTAGACTTTCTCATCCACTCTTTTTCTCATTGGTGCTCGTCCGCACAGTGTGAGGTGGCAGAAATGCAAAACTATTTTCAATAATTGATTCTGTACTTTAATTGAGCAGCATGAGTGAATGACATAGCTCATTAGCTCACTCATTAGTTAATTATCGGAGAAGTAGGACAAGTCAATAAAAGTGAAGGCAGTAAATTTCAGTGCTAATTAGCAGCGTTCCCTTGGAGACATATTTAAAGGCAGATTAGTTACCTGAATGTCCCACGACGAAGAGGGTGGAAGGAACAGACAAGAGCACGCTAAGGTTAGCCTCTCATCATCATTAAAACTAGAATGACAATACTTACAGCCCTATTAAATAAGCCAGCCCAAGGAGAATGCCTCTGAGAGCTTGTAAACAGTGCCAAGTAGATGGATGATAGACAAGCAAGGTGAATGAGTGCTCTCTATAGCAACAGGAGTACCGAAAAAACCCAAAAATGAACACAATTAACATAGTTAATTAATTTGCATTACATTATTATATGTTGGGTGTAGTTACTATTATTAAAGTTAGAATGTACCAGAATAAACTATAAATAGTGTCATAAATTGTGTCATTTATACCCTTTGTTTGGTTGCTGCGTTGATAAGTATGGCTGCACCAATAAGATTCAGACATGCCACTCATTAAACTGTCTTACTAAACCACCATTTGTTTCCTGTTGGTGTGAATGTGTTAATAACATTTTTTATATTAATGATGTTATACTGAAAGCTGCTAATGTGAGTATACCTTCCCCCCAGCCTATCTCTAACACAAACACACACAGTTACACACACACAGATAAAATGAGTGTCACAATCTCTTCTTTGACATGCAAATTGGCCAATGAGATACTTAACACCTGACATAGACCATGACTGTGTTATTCATCCTTTTTTAATCAACCCCTCCTTCTCTCTCTCTCTCTCTCTCTCTTTCTCTCTCTCTCTCGTTCTTGTCTTGTTCTCCCTCTCTTGCTCAGCTGCTGTGATCCGCCAAAGCAAGAGCAGTCTGGCAGCTCCAGTCGAGGCCTCTGCCATGTGTCACAGTGCAGGAAGTAGCAGAAGGCTGCCTTTATTTACCTTGCATGGCCCCACCGTGTCATCTGCTTAATCATGTGGCTAATGGACAACACAGCCTCGCCTCTCGCACCGGGCCGCCCAATAGACTGCCATTCACAAGTAACACAATGGAACGTTTAAGTCATTGCATGTGTCTGAGGGCCTGATATTGTGTCCCTTTTGTTAGCGCTCTCCTCAGAGACTTAGCCCCTTCCTCTTGGAAAAAAAAAAAAAAAACAAGCATATGCTTCCTAGGCAGCGGGTTAAGGAGCCGTGTGCAGCTGGATGTGGTGTGAGACAGCCTGAATCAAAGCGACTGATTCCCATGATTAATTCAAACATTATCACGGTTTCAGATATAAAATTACCAAGACAAATATGTACTCCACTGAATAATTAATCACCCCTGAGCTGAATTATGCAAGAGAACTTACAACAGGAGGCTCCTCAATCCGACTAATCCTCTTTCCACCACCACTTACTGAGACGCTGTTGACCTCCACTCAACCGTTTATCCACTCTTTTCTCCCTATTAGTGAGAAAAGGATTTGGTTAATAGAGTCTTAACCAGTCTGTACCCATGATCTTAGAAAGCTCAAATTGTTTCAGCTGCTATTCAGTCACTTCACTTTGTGTTTTTTTTTTTATCCCACACCACATTCTTATTACATACATGTGAACCACCATTATTTAACTTTTTTTACATCCTGTTTCTTTAAAAGATTAGATTAAGCAGGGCCTTTAAGGACATGCAGACGTTGATTCCACCATTAGAAGGCCTGAATTAATCAACAGGGATGCCATTTAATGACATACTTTGCCTGGCTGATTACTTGAGTTCTTGTTAATTACCACAGTTAACTACAGTGCACCTACAAAGTTCCTTTTTGTATTTGGCCGGAAATTTCACTGCAGTAAAGGATGCAGACGCTTTACTTTCTGCTGGAAGCAAATTAAAGGACATGAAGGAAACAGCTGTGGACTCTACAATGATGAGGGCCATTAGCAACAGGCAACAAGACTTGAAGCCATAACTTAGGTTGATATTTAAAATTGAAGGTCTGCAGATTTTTTTGCAGTGTGACCGCGTTTGTTTTGCTGTGGTGCCTTTAAAATGTGTGATGGAAAGAAGCAAAAAATGGCTAATGTCTCTAAAACAAACATCATTAGGTCACTTCCATTTCCATAAAAAGAAGGAAGATAAGAGAAAGAGGCATAGGTCATGAGAAGGGGGTTGCGCAGTGTGGAAGTGTGGTCCGAACACGTTCTGTATTAGGGGCAGTATTGGGGCAGGGGAAGGTCAAGCAAGGTTTTTCCTTCTTTTGTGGGTTGTCATTCGTCAGGCTAAGAGGGCCTGGGTGAGTGTTCGGCCACTAGCCTGAGGGAACAGATCCTGGGTGTGAGGATCCAGGCTTGATAATGGGGTTAGAGTCTGATGGTTATCGGCACAAGCCTGAGAAGTTTAATTCCTCTCCCCCACCTCTTAAATAGCTATTGGATTTAAGGGTCAAGCGGGAGCTAGAAGCCACCACCATTCGGATGTACACAGAGCTGTGAATATTCTTTACACATTTTAGAAGAAATAGAAATCATGAAATAGCTGGAAAATAAGGAAAGATTTATCATCAACATATTAGTGTAGGTTAAAAGACATTTTCTGGTTTTAAGCAAACACCTGACAGTTGTTTGTAGTTTTAAATAAATAAATTAATAATAATAATAATAATAATAATAATAATAATAATAATAATAATAATAATAATAAATAATAATAATAAAGAAAAGCTACAACACACAATATGTCTAAACTATCCACAATGTCTCTATTTTATCCCAATACAGGTGTTTTGTAGTGCAGTTTAATTCATCTTTGTTTTCACACTTTAATTTTTCTTTAAGTTATCAAATTGTTATGACACTTTAGGTTTTTAATCATAGGTAAAAACTGTGCATACAACAGTTATTTTTCAACATTAGTAGCTTGTAAAAGTTTTATTAAGTGTTCTTAATATAGTACGCTACAAAGCCCACTTCACCTTAAGCACTGTTTCTGTAAAATGTATTTGAACATCAATATTTTACCAAGATATTTTATTTAATTAATACATGTAAACATATCAGAATATTTGGATATTATTATTATTATTATTATTATTATTATTATTATTATATGGAAATACACAATGCCCAAATTTCTCAAAGAAAAAATAGCATGTTGAATTGCATGAAATGAATAAAACTTATTTCTATAATAATGTTTTTAATTTTCAGCATTGCAATTTGGAAAAATTCCTACATTTATAATGCTTGGAATTTTCTGCGCTACAATTTACTGTGATTGTGTATTTCAAATTATTCTCAAATGTTTATTCTCAAATAATTCAAGCATTCAAAGCATTCAGTTTAATGCAAAACATTCTGACCTCACAAAATTACTGTTCATAAATATATTCAATGCTTGAAATTTTTGGCAAACAGTTTATTCTGGTTGTATTTTTGCAATTTGGGTTTGTAAAAATTTTAGTTTTTTTAAAAAACGATCTTCATAATTTTTTATCCTCACAAATTCAGGCTGCCAATATGCAGGTATTAAGATTCAGGCGGACAAAATTTGAGTCTAGAAATTCACGTTGATGGAATGCAGCACTTCTAACTAACATGCTGGTTTGCCAGTTATATATAACGATTATGGCAGAGTGGATGTTTTAGTGCATAACAAGTTTTTTTTTTTTTCCACTTCACTGGCCACCCAGCATGTTAGCTAGCAGTGCTGCGTTCCAATTAGCAAGTTGTTCCCTGCGAAGTAGACCGCAGCGGGAGCAGGAAGGGCACACTTTAAAGTAAAAAGTATATAATATTGCAGTAGCAAAAAATTTCAACAGCATTATAAATGCTGTACAAAATTTTCAATTCAGATTCAAACATTTTTATAGCAACATTTTCAGTTCATGTAATTTGACATGCTATTTTGCTTTGAGGGATTCTGGCACTGTTACAGTATACTTTTACATCATTCATTCATTCATTTGTAAGGAAGTTCCTCAGGGCGTTTACTATATTTTTGTCTGAGAAAATAGAAAAGAATAGAATAATAATAGAAAATACTAACAAATCAATAGATAGTATGTGTTGTTATTGTGAACTATTATTTATGATTGGAATTTGATTATATTATTATCAGATTATTATCTATTATTATAAGAACATACATGGATATAACAAAACATTATTATTATTATTATTATTATTATTATTATTATTATTATTATTATTATCATCTACCATTTAAGTAACATATGTTTTTCATCTACATAATTGCACAACTGCTAGCGATTACATATTTAGTCAACGATGTATAATTATATGTTTATACAGGCCGTCACTGCAATTTGAAGCAGACTGTTGCGTTAAGTTTATCACAGACTTATAAGTGCAGCAATACAAGTCTGAGGTGACCAACCAAAATAACTACATTTATTTTTAATGGTTCTAATTAAATTGTCATGATGTGTACTTAGTTAACATTTTTATGTATGTTTGAACATTGCCATAATGACTGTCAACTTTCAGATTTCAGACTGAGATCTCAATAGTTGTGAATTAACGGCATTTCCTAGAGTTTTAGTAATGTTCAATCGGCTCTTCTTCAGGAATTTAGACTTTTTTAGTCTTTATTGTGTGAAAAACACTGGATCAATCCTACTCCACATCTTCCCTCCCCCTGACTCTTTTGGAGTGATGACAGTTCTTTGATTTTTTTTCCCCCTCTCTCATACAGACTGGCTTAGAGCTGGTTGTGAAAGGCCTTTTTGGAAAAAGGAGCGGGCAGAGTATGATTATTTGTGGGACTCCCTTCCCCCAACGCATTTGCCCCTGTTGTACCAATCTCATTAAAACAGCCTTTTGTTTTGCCACTTTCTAAGCTCTGATCTCTGGATTAGTACAAGTCAAGAGGCCGAGACAGTTTGAAAAAGCCTGCATGCCACAAAGAGGGGACTTGTTCCCCCATCACTTTAACCCCATCCTCTTTTTTTCTAGGCTGTTCAGTGAGAGAGAACAAAAAAAAAAAAAGAACAAGGATCAGGAAAGGTCACACACTGGCAAGATATCGTGAGAACTTAATGAAAGTTTTATAACTCTTGAAATGTTTATGACCTCTGCACTCGACAGCTTGTCCTCCAGACAAGGGGCACATGGCGGGATCCCACATGGCTCACAGCTGGAGGAGAGCCAGGTACAGGGAGCTACAGCAGTGGCCCTGTAATCAACACCTGCAGAGAGCCCCAGCCTCACAACTGCTATTTACTCTCAGTTTTCAGGAGAGGAATATGTGCCATGCCATGATGTGGCATCCTAAGCTCATAAAGAATTTACAACAATTACAACCAGCAGGAATGGTGAATTAAGTTACAAAAAAATCTGACTGTTAAAACTGTTCATATCTGCTTTTAGTTTTTCATATAAATTCGCTCTTCCAAACTGATATAAAATTTTGGCCATTGAACCAGTTTGTAATTGGAAATTAATTAAAAGACACTGTACTTAAATCATCATGGACATTGGCATAGAAGGCATGTCATGGGTACCTAGCACAAATATACTGTCTGTAGTAACATTTTCAACAGTTACTGTTACTTAAATAACAAAACTGCATGTTCAAGAATCAACCAAATGCATACAAATACAAAGCTTATTCTGCCTGATAAAGATAAAGTCTGATATGTATGTATATATAGTATATCTAAACCTTTATCAGACTTTATCAGACAGCATACGTTTTGTATTTGTATAAATTTGCTTGATTCTTGAACATGCAGCTTAATTATTTAATGAGAAACTTAAGAAATTGTTTAATTCTCACCTACCGTAAATCAGTGCAGGTATTACTATAGCATGTGATAGGCTTTATTGAATTACCTTTAGCAGGGAGACCACTGAAAATCCATCTTAGCAGCATGGAAAGCCCGCCATCAAGGAGCAAGCAGAAATCATAGCCTGGCTGAAACAAATGACACAATCTAGCGCTCCAGGCCTATTCTCTCTATCTCCTGCTCTCCCTCTTTTACCTTCTGCCATTGCTGTCCACAAAATATGATCAAACCTACGGCATAATAAAATTCATAAACATGCCTAAATACAATTTGGTGAAATGTATTTCAGGATGAGACAATCATTTACAACTTCTGAGAGGGATTTAGAATAAGTATGTTTGTATGCAAATCCGCATCACATTTTTTATGTACTCTGCTCTTGCAGTTCATGAAGGAGCATTAGATTTATGGCATTGTGTGTGCATAATTAGGTGTGTGAGTGTATGAACATGTCCATGTGTGTGTGTGTGTGTATGAAGGGGGGGTCAGGCAGGAAAGTGAGGATTTATACTGAGACCTTTCAAAGCTTTAGCTGGAGAAGGAGCCGTGTTTTCACGCCTGTGACTCTCAAAAGCAATCCTATTGGGTTTAAGGACAGGAGCCAATGCCATCCTAGAGCAGCCACAGTAAGCCTTCGCCAGCTCCCGTGATCAAACATATTTTCTTGGCATTGACTTTCTCCCTTAAAGGGCCAAAGAAACAAAAGAAAAAAGAAGACACTAAGAACACTCCAGAAACCCCAAAAGAGCACTACTTATTTGACGGAACTACATTTAAACTTACAGATGAGGAAATATTTGATTTCTATTTTCCTGCCTCACTTTTACTATACTCGTTCATGAATCAGGATGATGTAATGCACTTTTAGTGATTATAATAGTAATATGAAATTATTTGATGAGTATATATATCTATATATCTATATATATCTATATATCTATATATCTATATATCTATATATATATATATATATATATATATATGTATGTATGTATATGTATGTATATGTATGTATATGTATGTATATTGAGAATAGCACTAGTCAAAAATATAATGTTTCATTTAACATGCAGTTTTACAGACAAACAGTGTTTTAGGGTTCAGTAAAGTCACAATGAAATGTGAACCATGCTCTATAAAGATATGCCCTATGTGGAAAATTACAGGAAAAAAGTCAAAAGTACTGTCTTAAAAGCTCAATACGACAATAATAAATAATAATTTAAAGAAAACTATTACAAACAGACTTTTTATCAACACCCTTGCTTCCTATGCTTAGCTTTCTTTCTCTTTCCTGAGGAGCGATTTCCCTTCAATGTGGCATGAATTTGGATGGCTGCGACAATGGCCTCCATCTTTTCCTGTGACCTTGCACTGGCAGATTTGGAAGCAGAGTTCAAAGACACTTCCAGCAGTTCACATAAACCACACTCAATTGGCTCAGAGAGGAAACTCAATTTGCAGCAGGCTGCGCCATGGACCTTTTATAAGGGGACGTTTAATCATTAGGGCAGGAGCACAGGCTAAGCTCAAAGAGTGGGGCAATGTCTGCAGGAGGCTGAACTAGTCCTTTTTTTCCTAAACTCCCCTAATGAGAGAAAGAGAGAGAGAGGAGAAGCAGAGCTCCTGCATGCTTAAGCAGACTGTCTTACACTTGCCATGGCAAGTGGGCCACATTTTAACCCCTCAACCATGAAAACGTGCTTAGGCACTGTAATCCTATCATGTTTTGCATATAGCCATCTTCAGGCATGGATGTGGTGGAAAAACAGCCAAACGGTGCTGAATCAAATTAAACACAGTGTTCATCGAGTACTTATAAACAGTAGAGCACAGCAAGAGAGGAATGCATGCCTCCTCTATACATTTAGAAATCTACTTTAAGCCTGTCAGAGATGGTTTATTTCAAATGGATTTACTGGCAAAAAAAGGAATCAATGGCACAAAAAAATCTTACACAAAGCCCGCTTCAAACATTTGCAGAAACCCGGGTGCTAAAAATCCATGGACCACAGCAAAGGCAGCGTGCCTACATATTTTCAATTCAATGTATTTTTAGATGCAGCATTCCAATATATTGGAATATATATAGCCCAATATACATATTATATATATAATCT
>JAQQZT010000019.1:9750486-9760931 GCA_030068275.1 Clarias platycephalus | reverse complement strand
TATATAGTATATGTACATGCCTATACAGTGCCCCCCCACCTCTGCAATGGTTTCCCCCAGGTTCTCTGGTGGGGGGCCTGGCTACTGGAAATTGCCTCTAGTTTTTAATGAGTACATAGATGTGTGTGTGGATGGTGCTTTGTAATAGGCTAGCATCTCAACTGAATTGTGCCCTTACCAGTGCTCGAGACTAACAGCATCCGGGGTACAATAAAAAAAGTGTTTGGGACACATTTTTTTGGGATCAGAGATGTTTCCTGTGATGCTTCTTGGACACTATTGCGGCATGTACAGTAGGTGTTTTAGTAACTATTTCCAGTGAGAACTAAACCTTACACTGATTTAATCAGAGGATGCTTTCACTATGGTCACTCACAATCACTGGCACATGAGACATTGTGTGATGTTTCCACAGGACCTGTCCATCTATCCCCCAGTCACAGTTTGCTGGCAGTGACACAAAGAAAGAGGGCACCGCTGCATCATACTCAGTGAGCCCCAGTAGTACAAATACATCGGAAAACCTGAGAGCGAGGTTGCTTTTATTTTGTATTTTTATGTATTTGTGATAGCAGGTAAGTTACTAATGTTAGCTTGCATGCATACACGCATGCATGTACATAATATGTACTGTGACATTTTAATAAGTAATGATGAATGAATGAGCTTTTTGACTAAATTAACTATATTATATTTCTCTACAAAAACAAAGAAGGTCTGGTTATGAAGGAAAAAATTTGAAGAAATTTCTGCCTAAATGGAAATAGTTATTTTCCCAAAGAATGCGATGAAGCTGTGCAACTTATTTACTGCAAAAAGATATGAAGAATGTTTTTCATCAGCTCCTAGAACAAATAAATGACTTTAAATGTAGCAAAATAAATGTAAATAAACAAAAATGTTGCGACAAGAATGAAAAAAAAACAACGTTTTTATTATCATAAAGTTTCAGTCTGGTGGATTTATCCAGGATAAAGTGGTATAGAAGATGAGTGAGTGAGTGAGTTTCAGTTTGGAGCCCAGAATCCACCATGACCCTAACCAGAATTAGACAGTTAATAAAGCTGAATAAATGATGTAAATAGAATAGAATCGAATTCAAGATAGAATTATATAATTGAATTCAAGCTATAGTTCAAAACTCCACAAATGTCCAACCTTCTATCCATTATCTATATCAAATATCCTGCACAAGATCATGGCCTGGATCCTGTTCCAGAGAACTTGGGGTATGAGGTAGGGTACACCCCGAATGTGGTGGCAGCCCATTGCATGGCACAAACACATACCCTCGCCCACTCAGCCATACACTATGGCCAATTTTTAAAAAGTCTGTTTACACCTTTGGACAGAGGGAGGAAACCAGAGTACCCAGAGGAGACCAGAGGCAAGATTGGAACCCCCAATCCTGCAGGAAACCACTAAAATTGTACTGCCTCACTCAAACCTACATGATGAAATCTTATATGTGTAGAGGTGAAATGTACACTTTTAGCTTGAATTGTGATTGTACATCAAGCTCAGCAGTACAACTGTAGCAAAGCATAAATTAACACTGCGGCTTTCATGTTTAATGCCAGCAGACTGTGCTCAAAAAGATTTAGGGTTAAATCCTCAAAAGAAAACGTTCCTCTCAGACAACGTCTATGAAAGGCAGGAGATGTGGCAAACAGACCTATTTATCTGTGGACGTTTATGGATTTGGAGCTATGCATTTTTCATGATTGATAGAAACTGCAAAAATAGAAATATGAGCAAAAGTCTTCAGAGGACTTACACCAATGTGTTAACTACTTTAAAGTGGCTGTAACATGCCACTTTTCCATGAACACTCTTTGATGTGAAGAACAAGCACCATATTGACACTGATCACTGAAAACAATGTAACTCTTCATTTCCAGTTTTATACATACTACACATGCCAAAACTCTCTCTCTCTCTCTCTCTCTGTCTCACACACACACACACACATACACACACACACAAACACGCACACGCACGCACGCACACACACACACACACACACACACACACACACGCACGCACGCACGCACACACACACACAGTTTGGTTAAGGCAAACCTTATGTTAGTATATTAGTGTGACTTGCTGTGTTAAAGAAGACTAATTATGTAGTTCAAAAGCGACTGTTATGCAATTTTACAGTTACTGCATGAAATGTGATTGTATTCATAGGACAAACACACACACACACACACATATATGCACACACATGTACATGCTATGTTCATAGATCATTCCCACTACAGACTAATAGCTCTATGATTACATCAAAACCTAATATAATGTCATCAGATTTTTCCTGTTTTGAAGCAAGAAAGGTTTACATCGCATAATAATTTCATGAACCACACATAGAGACCAAAATGGAAAACAGACATATGAACACAGCCTTGTCGCATAAAAAACAAAACAAAAAGATTAATGCATGAGACTCTTTTCGTATGACACAATAGTATGTAGTAACAAAATGCATTTACTAAAGTGGATAAACAAAAACTAGAGCAATAGTAATAGAAAAACATGCACTTTTTGAAACACTATAAAAATGTACGGGAAGCCAACTGTCCAGTTATCGTTTCATACATTAATTTAGGGAGAGCTGGACACAACTGGAATACAATAGGATGTGATGACAACATTTAATATTTAAGTATCTACAGTATATTTTAATTTATTTCACTTAAGCATGTATTATAAGTGAATCATAGAATTTGCAACATACTCTAAATGTCATAGATGACAATAAAGAAGAAGGGAAAAAAATCAACTTATTTAGGCAGGAATTGTTTTGGCAGAATGAGACATTTTTTCTCATACATTAAGTGATTGTTATTTCCATTTGGGTTTTTCAAGCCTATAATATTGGGTCCCTTTACAGGCATTTTCCATAGCACTGGCATAGTAAAGATGCATGTAAATTATTTCATTGAGAGAAAGAGAGAGGTGGGATTTGGGGAGCTGTAAAAGCAAGTTATTGCACTCTGATGCAGCTGTAGCATTGGACGGCATCTTATAATTAGAACAGGACTTCAGCTGCTGCCCAATTATTAGAATTATTTGCAGCTGAGACACAAGAGTAAATGGCAAATACAGCATTCTGACTTAATCTTGAGCATGAAACTTAATTCTCATTTGATCATGGGCTAAGTGGTTCTGAGGTTCTAACCTATAAGACAAGTGCTGAGGTCTCTATAAAAGAATGAGAATGCCAGCATGGGTTGGGATGGCCAGCAAAGGGTGTGTGGCACCCTACTGTGAACACATGCTCACAGCTTTTCTCCGTATAGTGTTCTTTGGCTTCATAGCTCACACACACTCTTTACAGGCCAGCAGTGAGTGAATGAGTGTGATGGTAGTTGATTAAAGCGCAGTACAACATGTGGTCGTTTATGTGCTGTCTGTGTGTCTCTGCAGGGACTATAATGTCGGAACGGCCGGATCCGCCAAGCTTCGTAAACCCAGTGGAAACATCGGCATCTTCATACACCTGGGGTCCATGCTGAGAGGTAAAAGACTAGGTTACGAGCAGGTTGCTCTCCAGAACCACTAAATAAATCCTCACTGTGACCTTTAACAGGCTGATAGTGGACGACTCCCAGCATGGGAGCACTGGGTTTTATCAGTGTCTTTATTAGCAAAAGGAAACAAGTCATCATCTAATATGAGCTTGTATGCTTTGTGGAGCAAAACACAGCAGCACCAACACACAGATATCATGCTGGCAAAAAGAAAAAAAGAAAGAGAGCAAAATCTTTTTGCAAGCTTTCCACATAGAATGTCTACTTGAATTCACATGAAAAATACAGTAAGTACATTGTCTAGTATGAGTAGCCTAATGTGTGTATAGAAAATAAAAACTTCTGTAAAATGTAAAGAACTGGCAGTTCAGGAATGATTTTTCAATTAATATTAGTCATCATCATCCGCATGATTCTCTATCTCAACACCTGATGTAAAAATCAATTGCAGCATTTAAACATGGCATAAGGTGTTCTGCTCTTGTGAAAGAAAAAAACTAAAACAAATTTAAAGCAAAAAAAAAGTCAATTTTGTTTTAGCTACCTTCTTCCTTGTATTTTTAATAGGTTATTTAAATATTTAAAAAATTGTCCCTTGATCATGGTCCCATGCTGAGGTTCTAACCTATAAGATCAAGTTTTGTTGTCTCTATAAAAGAATGAGAACGCAACATGGGTTGGGAAGGCCAACAAAGAGTGTTTGATGCCCTACCAACATTTTGCCCAAACGGAATTGATTGAGCTATGTCTATTTCACTAAGTCATGTGTTCAACACATTGTTTATTGTGTGTCACCTGTCAAGGTTTTAGACATCTTAAGCATTCACACTGCATTCACAGCTGTGCTTCTTAAACTGCCCAATACAATGTTTGCATGCTTAACATAGAGATCCCAAAGCACATTATTGTTTTTTGTTGTTGTGGACACCTAACCATCATTCACATGTGCTTCTTCACACTGCATTGCTCCCAGTATTTTTTTTTCATAAATTTTTAAATGCTACTATTGAGCTAAAAAGCACTGAACTGTCTTGCACCACGGACAAGAGTGAACTGCTGTTATTTTATGATCTGCCACATCTCATTCAATCAAAAGGTGTACGCTATTTGTTGGTACCTCATATAATGAATATTACACCAGTGGCATTTTTCTTATAAATCCCCACAGTTATAGAATAGCCTTTCAAATAACGTTCTGGATTCTCTGTGTTTAAGGCTGGAATGAAAACATTTGTTAATTTAAGTCTTTTGTGGATATTTATCCTTAGGTAAAGGAGCAGAGCTGAGTGTTATGGGTTTTTTTTTACTGTTTTTTCATGCCCCATTTAAATATACAGTATATATATTATTATTTATTTTTTTTTGTTGTTGTTGTTGTTCTGGAAAACTGAACTAATGACTAACATTAGATCAGTTTTATCATATTTATGTGAAAATTCGATCGCTTTTATGGATGTTTCTAGCATTAGACTAATATTAGTCACATAATTATATGATCAGTAATCATATTTAATTCTCCTTATTTATTTACTCAGTAAATATCAATAACTCAAACGTATGCTCAAGCTGGAATAACTGTGCATAAATATAAATCTTCTTCTCCCCAAGAAAACAATGAAAACATTTGAAATGCTGTCTGTTTATACTGTATATGGGGAAATGGTGTTCAAACCCTTTCACTGTTAACAGTTTATCACTAGCAAGGTCTGTTGAGATTAATGTGTCATATTAAAACAGCTCAGGTCTCCTCAAGTGGAGAAAAAATATTTTTTATTTCCTTTTTGGCGCATGACCATGACCTTATACTACACTGCACTGAGCACCTGAGTGTCTCAAAGCACTTAAACAGAGAGGCACACACACACACACACACACACACCCATGAGGGCTTTTATGTTGCTCTGTGGTCAAAAACTCGTCAGATCTGACAATTCTGATTTTAGAAAAGTCAGAGGCCATCCACACTGGCAAAGGGGAAGCCAACAGATGTGTGTATATATGCACGTGTCACTGCATTGGTTCTCAAGGGCTCAGGGGTCTGACTGCGCTTCTCTGTGTCGCTCTAAGCACAGGAAAGGGCCCTGAAGTGATTTCATGCCACTCTAGCCACAACAACCACATGCATGACATCAACACTGGTTACTTTATGGCTATTTAGGATAGGGCATGTATTAAGAACATTTTGGAACTGTTTTTTGTTGTTAGTTTTTTCCCTAAAAGAGTACATTTCATAAACTAAGCAGTTAATATAAGCTTAATGTGTGTCCAGAAAAAAGGCAAATCCAATTTTTGGTCTCCTTCCAATTCCCACAGTCCACTCCACTCTCACCTACTGAACAATAGTGCTTCCTCTGAGAAGACAAACAACATCTTGTTAAACTGAGGCTTACAGCATAACACACTGGAAAGAAAGCGCTCCATAAACTCTTTTGCTTACAGTCTCTCTGATACATATTTTTTAACAACATATTGTATAGAGGTTACTTTAATTTTGGTAATGAAGGGTAATTCAGCTAAGGGCAGCATGGTTGCTTAGTGGTTAGCATTGTCGCCTTGCAACTCCAAGGTCCGGGTGCGATTCCTGGCCAGGTTCAATTCCCGCCCCTGTGTGCATGAAGTTTACAAGTTTTCCCTGTGCTGGATGGGTTTCCTCCGGGTACTCTGGTTTCCTCCCACAGTCCAAAGACATGCCGATCAGGCTAATAGGTGTAGAGTGTGTGAGTGCGTGTGCCCTGCGATGGATTGGCACCCTGTCCAGGGTGTACCCCACCTCATTCCCTAAGCCCTCTGGGATAGTTTCCAGGCCTGCCGTGATCCTGTAATCAGGATTAAACGGTATAGATGATAAGTGAGTAAGTAATTTAACTAATATCTAAAATGGGTAATCAAATAAAAAATTACTTTTGGATGAAAGATTTGAAATCTATTTAAACACTACTGATTTATTACAAGACTTTTCTGTTCAAGAAAGCATATTAATTGGGAGCATGGTAATTTTTTTATTTTTGCTTTTAATTGCTTGTGTAGCACTTTGAGATTTGTCCACAAATGTAAAGTGCTTTCTAAATAAAATTCATTATTATTATTATTATTATTATTATTACAGGCGGCACAGAGTCTCAGTGGTTAGCACTGGCACCTTGCACCTCCAGGGTCTGGGTTCTATTTCCATCTCATGGTCTGTGTGCATGGAATTTTTATGTTCTCCCTGTGCATGGTGGGTTTCCTCTGGGTACACCGGTTTTCTCCCACAGTCCACAGACATGCTACTTAGCTTTCCCAAATTGCCTGTAGTGTGTGAATGTTGACCGGAGGTCCTACCACGGTTATAAAAATAGGAATAAATAAAATTGTCACAACATTGGTGTCTACAGTCCCTAGTCGAACTACAGAGGCTCCTTGATAGATGGAGTTAGCACAGGAATATAAATGCAAAAATGTTCATCACAAGAATGTCCCCTGTAAAGATGTCTACTGCACTATCCATGGGGGGTAGATTTAAAGGTCTAATCAAAATGGCTGCAAAAATAAATAAATAAATAAATTAAAAAGGTAGACAATTTCAATTTTAAGCATGTTTTTAAAAAGAAATCATATTTCAGGACATAAATTCTTCTAAAAGGTAAAGGCATTTTATGCAAAAATAGATTTGGGAAAACAATGTGCCATTTTCATATGGGGGAAAATTAGTGTAGCCTCTTTAAAAGAGCTATAAGTGGAGCATGTGTCTTAATATATCAGAGGCTTTCCTTTAGCAGAGTAAGAAAAGGAGAAAGAGTGTGGAGAATAGTGGCAACATGACCCATTCTCTGGAGGCAACAAGGCCCCTCCATCACATCTTATCATCTCCTTTCTCCTTTTTATAACAGGAAAAGTCACAGATATAATTGATATGAGATTTAGGGGGTATATTTCAGTGTAATTAGAGTCTTGATAATTGGGCTAATTAGATATAATTGTTATGTGAGTCTGAGTTTGATTAAAGCAGGTTTCCCCAAAACGAGCAAAAAGGGGAAATATTTAGCTGGCAGGATAACAATGCAGCGGATGCACATGCACGCAGATTAATTAAAGAACAAACACATGTGAAGAGGGGACAGGCGTCAGCTTGGATTCACACAACCAATCATACATGCCCATGCAACCCACAAACTGACAAAGCAACCATAAACACGCCATATTTGCACTTCACACAATCCCAACACATTCTGCATAATGATTATGAACTATTTTCTGGTACAAAGCCATTTTTTACCGTACAACATAACAAAAAAAAATGTAAATGCTTGAACTTTGCAACCACAAATACAAAGCAAATTAATGTAATTTTGGATCTCTTAGGAATTAAAGCATTTCTGCCGGTCACAGGTGTAAAAAATAAGTTGAGATATGGTCACTTACTAAATCAGAGCAAACTCTCATCCAATGTGAAAAGTAAGTTATATACTGTACAGATGACACCTGCAGATACAACCTGCCTCTCTCCGTTCCCAGAAAAAAAGCAATGGCTTAAGCATGATTAACATAAAAGCAGAAATTAGCAGATTTTTTTCCCGACAAATATTGTAAAAGTACTGGAACTCTTCTTGGCTCAAGAATCAACTGTTTGCTTTAATTCCTTCAGCTACTTCTGTGCAAAGGTATCTCTCTCTCTCTTTCATATACACACAGACACTACACAATACACAACACACCCAGTAAGGTGTAAGGTCATAATGAGGCTTTCATGTTCTCTTCAAACAGATATCAACTGTACCGGCATGGCCCGTAACATCACTCCTGCCATGTTTTTTTTTCTCCTTTTTCTTTTTCAGCAGTCTTTTCATTTCTCTCTTCATTGACTATGATGTCAATACTTGCACTTCAGTGCATTGTGTTTGTTCTTTGAAATTGTAATTTATGGTTTACGGATATTAGCCCAGCATGGATGTTTCGGGAAAGTCGCATATGAGGTTAGCAAACAACAGCTCACTTTTTGATATGTAAATCTGAGCGAGGATAAAAATGAGGAGGAGGATAATGAAGCTCAAAGCTAGAGAGAGTGAGAAAGAGAAATAACCGCCTCTGCCCCGTATAGATAAACTTCAAATATAAAGCGGTATTCATGCGATCCTCTCTTGGAGCAATAGGCAGTGTTCAATGTCTTTTAAGATAATGCCAGGAGCTTTTACTAACTGCTACACGGTGTTAAGCGCAGGTTTGGGATGACTTCTTCATGTGGGAGGAGATGGAGCTTTAAAAGAATAATGGAGTTTGTGAGCTTCCCGATTTTATTAACAGGTTATTTACTTTTAATCATTACATTTTTTTTACGACAGAAAATTATTGTTTGGTAGAAATTGTTTGGTGTTTTTTATTAAAGTCAGATTTGTCATATTGTTTGTATTTAAAGAATATATTTGATAGAATGTATTAAAAATGTATCTTTAAGTTGTAGATCCAAATGTTTTTTTTTATCATTGTGTATCCTGTGAATAAATAAATAAATAAATAAATAAATAAGTGCAACATCATTTGTGAACATATTTGTACGCTGTGCACTTTAGTGCAGCTTTAATCAGCAGCATGTTGAGGTTTTGCACATTCACTGTGGGGTCTCCTGTGATTCTCTAGATGGCAGTAATATGCCTCAGTCATCAGAATATAGGAGCAAAAATCAGCAAAACCTTCCTTCACCGACACTTTCTCATTCTTACTTTCTTTCTGTAGTTTGTCTGAGGAGAAAGGCAGAGCCGTGAGCGTGTTTCCACACTGCATTCGCCTTCTGCGCTGTATGTGTGGCCTGCACCTCTAATCATTTTATTTACTTTTAAATGCTGGAACTGTAGAGTCTCTCATCATGTTTTAATTCCAGTCCAGCAGCAACAAATTACCCATCCCCTGAAATTAGGAAAGTTTTAAATTCTAGGAGGGGGAAAAAAAAAAAAAAACCTCAACATTTTTCCTTCCGGGGAAAATGCATAATGCTATAGGATAATTCAAAATGAAACATACCTGAATTTCTCTCCATTTTATCCCCATGGACTAATCATGGGCAAACCACTTCCACACATTTTTTTTTTTTAAACTGAAAATGTAGAAAGCAGTTTCACAAAAGGCAATTTGACCAGGGCCATTTATGAGATTTGTTTGGTTATGTGACTTGTCTTGGTGAGTTTCCGCTCCTGTTTTCTCATTAATATCAAATGCTGAGAGACACAATAAAAAGGAGAAAACATTTATCCAGGAAGCCTTCTCCTGCACTCTGCATCACCAGAGAAAAAAGCAATTATCCACACTGGGAGGTTTTATGTGTTGTCAGTGTCAGTATTACCCAGGTTTCTTCAATAAAAACAAACACTGGCACTGACAGAAAAGAAACATTCACATCATTGATCTAAAGGAACGAAATGAACCAGAGCAGGTAACTGCATGCAGATATGTGCACTCACAGGGTTCAGATGATCCTGAAGGTGCAAAATAAGAGACCGGAGCTTAAAACGATGCTAAATGTATTAGCTCTGCTGCTAGAGACATTCTATACCTAGCTATTACCCTTATTACTCGAGGGCAAGAATATAGCTGCAAAATACTCAAAATATCTCTCTCTGTCAAACACACACACACAAACATTATATATCACACACACAAACACATGCATGCACGCACACTCGCTCACACACACACACACACACACACACACACACACACACACACACACACTCACTGTAGGGAGAAGGAGAAGTGCTGAAGTTCTTCTGTGACGATACTCGTCCGTACTTCTCCCTCTCTCTCACAGCCACTTTGGCTGGTTATCTTGTTGAATGGCTGGTTCTGTTTGCCACCCTAATTGAACACACACACACACACACACACACACACACACACACACACACACACACACACACACACACACACACACAC
>JAQQZT010000019.1:9531038-9545652 GCA_030068275.1 Clarias platycephalus | reverse complement strand
GATTGTGTGAAGCTGCTTTGAGGCAATGACAATTGCTAAAAGCGCTATACAAATAAAATTGAATTGAATTGAAAAAAATTCAGTAACTTGTCGATTGGGAGTGATATGGTCCAGAAAAAAGGAGCTGGTTAGCTGCCAGGTTCATTGATCCGACCTTAATCTCTGACTTTCATCAACAGCACCCGGAAGCACTGGTTAGGATGCCTGGTTATGCCCACAGGAGGGGCGGGGGGATAATGCCATTAAAACACTATCACGCAGGTTTGGTGTCGACCTTTCTACATTCCACTTCTGGTTTTCACTCAGCCTTGGGTTCATTCTACTCCTACACACCTGTTTCCACATCACCCATCAGCTTCTAGTTTTTAAAAGACCTGAAGCAACCTTAATATCTTGCCAGATTATTTTTTTTTCTTATTCAATCTAGCCCTCATGTCTTGCTTGGTGCCTTAGATACTGTATGCACCCTGGATTTATGAACTTTTCATCTTCTGTGTTTCAGTTTGCAACAAGTTTCGACCTGTACATTCAATACTGCACATGCTCTGGATTTGTAAACTTTTGATTGTCAGTGTTTCCAATTGCCGCAAGTTTCAGTCCATGTGTCCGATACCGCACGCACTCATGATTTATGGATCATGATTTTCCTAATTTCGGCTCCAACGAATCAGCCAGTGCTCTGGATTAAAACGTGCCACCCTTGACACACTTACTGTTGCGCCTTTCACATTCCTAAGGATTACGAGACTTTTTATTCACCTGGATCTACAAATGAGCAGTCTGTGAGTCTGGGACTTTATGAGTTAAAGAATTTTCTACACCATCATGGATTACACATTGCTTATGCTTATCTTTCCAACATTCTGTGAATTGTCTATAAAATTTTCGTATGGTGCATCTGCTTTTAGGTCCTTCCTGCCTGCCCAACTTGGTCGGTGCCTGACACTATTGCTCTATCTGCAGGTCACATCACACAATGCAGTACATGTGACATCATGTAAAAACAGTAGATCAAAAAGATTGTAGTATTTCTGGCATTATAACAACAGTTACTGGTATTCGAAAAGGCATTATATTCTAAATTTGACTGTACTGTACACTTCAGTCACAGGTAATTTATAACTATAAAAAAAATTTGGTAGACAGTGAGGGGTCCAACAACCCTGTTTTGGAACAATCTCCCAGTTGTAACATTTTGTATAAATGACAACCTTTTCAGTGCATTACAGGATTTTTGTCAACCCTGTCAGACATTAAAATATGTATTTAAATTATATTTATTTTCTTGAAAACATACGTTTTGTCTTATAATCAAGTGTTTTTATTTATTTATTTAATGCAGCACCTTAATTAATAATGTTTAATTAGGATAAAAACTTGTTAACAAAGCTATTTGCTTTGCTGATGTACCCGTTTTCATTGCAGATGACACTGCCTACGGTTACGTTCAGTGAGGAATGTCTGTGACAGGAACATACTGTAGTGCTGTAAGCGTCATCATCAACTTTTACATCATACTGTGATCTTGTCACAGACTGACTGACTTAATGTAACTGTAGCCAGTGTCATCTGCAATGAAAACGGGTAAATCAGGCAGAACTCAGGCTACTGAAACCCCGGTAATTGCCATTAATTAACTAAAATGCTTATTTTACTTAGCACGCAATAAGTAGTTTTTATATACAGAATATATATATATATATAAATAAATTTTCTGGACAAGGACTTTTTCAGGTCTAGTGGAGAGTTGACTCAGCTTATAAAATTGTAAGAATAATATATAAATCTAATAAAATGTGTAATTAAAATCTGAATTATTTCTTAATTTTACAGAAAAACACATTATAGTATTATGTACTGGACAGGTGTTGTCCCAATTCCTAAGAATGACTGATTATATTGTATATCTTCTACTACTTTACCATGTGTATATTTTGAGTTTTTGCGCCAATATTGCTGTATTTTCAAGCGGAGCATTTAAAAAATAAAAATAAAAAGCTGATAGTCATGATTTGTTTTGAGTTAACCAATATGGCCGCTAAGCTCCGCCCCAGTAGACATACTGTGCAGAATCTCATGGTTTCCGTTTAGCTGTTGTAGATCACGTAATGTGTTAAAATACCTTTAACTTTACTTACGTTTGCGGGTAACAAACCGGTCGAATGCTTCGACGGACCGGAAACAAACACATGCATTAGGAGTCATTAGTGAAGTCTCTTTAACATGGACAAAATAGCTCACGGTAGGTGAAAGTGTTCAGACACAATCACGTAAATGTACAAAATGAATCAAACTGTTACCATTAAGCGAAGCATATCACATTTCCGGGAAAGGTCTAACGATAAACTCACTTAACCAGGTAACTTGTGATTTTAGTAATTAAACACAGGAAGAAATGCGATTATCTGATGATTCGATTTCGACTGAAATGCGTTTCCACAACGCTTCCACCTATGCAATGAAACAGTCGCTTTTTAGCAATGAGGAAGTACATTTACGATTAGATCCCTATTAATGTGCAGGTTACAAGCTTGATTTGATGTCTTCATGATATTTGTTTAGGTGGGTTCTCCACAAGTTGTGGTTTCTTCTGAGATCACGTGAAACTAAAGCTGCACTCAACTCGACTCAATTTTGAAGGGCAGTGGTTGCACCAGATCCATAAAAGAATGACAAAATTTATCAGCATGTTTTAGATCTCCTCCAATAAAAAAGGAAGCTGTAAGCAGTTCTCCATAATTGTTTGAAGCAGCTGAAAGAGCTGAAATCTTGTATTACTGTCAGTTAATGGTGTGTATGTCCGGCTGTGATACAATTTAAATTTGTATGGTGTTAATCTGATAATCACTGATTCTGCTCTAATATGATATGATACGAGGGTGAGTCAAAAATAATCTGCACCCCGGTTATATTTAAACTTATATTGGCACTCTCTTATCATCGCTGCTGTGCAGCTGTGAACATGTTACATCAGTCTATTGTTTATCAGTGTAACTGGCGTGAGCAAAAATGCATGCCCCAAGTGATTGTTTTTTTTTGGTGCTCTGAGGGTATACCTGCAAATTGTGCCAAAACAACTCGAGGAAATGCATAAACAGAAGTGTTTGGATATCTGGTGAAAGTTTCTTAAAGAGAATCATTACTGGTGATGAGACATGGATTCATCACTATGAGCCTGAAAGTAAATGGCAGAGAACCGAAACATCCTCAATTGCTGACCAAGAAAAAGTTTAAAAGTCAACCATCTGCTGGGAAATTGATGCTTATAGTTTTTTGCCAGTATTGGCAAATGCTAGCATCTTTTTACTACCATTTCTGTTTTTGTTTGTTTGTGTAGTGTCTTTGTGCTGCCATGCCATGTTAATATGTCTGCTTCACACTCAATTGTACTGGAACATTATCAGGAAAAGGTTCAATAATCTACAGTGCTCATTTAGGGTGCTTCAGCATTAGGGCCCAGGGATTGTTTCCAAGAATACTTGAGCCTAAAGTCTGCTTCAAGGACCACAGTCCTAAAGTTGTTTCATCTCTAATAATTATTATTGAATTTACAGAAGAAAATACACAGTGGCAGCATTTAGTTAATCACAATTTAAAAGAAATCAACTCTAAATAGGAAATATATAAAGAGACACAAATGTCGCAAGAATGCTGCTACAGAATTCTGACTGGTTACTTTGGTGTTCCAGATGATTGCTAATTGATGAGTTGCTAGGATGATGCTATGGTATCACAGGTCATGTGTTGCTAGGCAGTTTGCCGCGGCATCCCAGCTAAGGTGTTGTTCTCAGTTAAGGTGTTGATATTTCAAGTGATTAGGGCCATTTATTTTGGGGAGAATTTAGCAGTTATTGGGTATTTAATAGTTTGGGGGAATTTATTTGTATCTTGAGGAAATTTAGTGGAGTATAGCATCTACTTATTATTATTTTTGTTTGAGAAAGGACTTTTTGTATTTAGGATATTAAGAGTGATTGTGTATTAAATAAACAAAATCATCATGCAGTAATACACAGGTATCACTGAAGCTTTTATATTTTGGTTTAAAATGTATGCTTAATATCCGCAGATGTTGGTGACATTCAGTCAAGATTACTGGACCATAGGCCAGTCCTACAAGGAGAGATCAGGTACTTTGTAAGAGAATTTGAGGTGAGAATTTGTTTAGTGCACCTTTGCCCCAGTACTGATCATATAGTCTTTTTCACATGTTTATACATTTATCTTCTTATTATTTTTATTATTATATTAAATAGCAACTGTTTGCATGTGTGTGACTGTGTCATCAAACCCTGTTGACCATTTTTATTCTACAGGAGAAGCGGGGCTTTAGAGAATGCCGTCTACTAGAAAACATGAACAAGTTGGTGTATGAGACCAAAGAACAAGTTCTGCCCAGATGCACGAAGTCCATGCAAGCAAATTTACCTGATGCTCTCAATCGCTGTGTGTAGAAAAATCTTCTTCATCAGTAACATAAAAGTTATGAACTGAACTGTCGTGGATCAGTGTGGCCTGATTCTTTTGCTACCATTTCTGTTTGTTCGTGTGCATAGTGTCTTTATGGTGCTATGGCATGTTGGTATTTCTGCTTTACAAACAACGTTTTCAGGTCCACCACAACCCTGATCAGTGATTAGTACAGATGAGCTAATGGAAAAATAATTAACGCAGCTTCAACTGAGACTATTTAAAAGTAATGTTTGTTTAATGATAGGGACGCTAATGTAACCTGTGAAAATAGTTTTAAAAAGTCATATGAAAATTTTTTTAATTTTGTTTAAAAAAATAATTATCAGAAATAGATTTAAATTTAGATTTAAATTGTTAAATTAACTATTGCAAAATGCATGCCTTGTCTTCCACAGTTGAAGATGTAAATCATATGACGCAGAGAATCCAGCAGAGGGAGCTAGAAAACCAGCATGTAAAGCCAATTACTTTAAAAAGTAAATATTGAAGTTTTTAGTAAATTCTGTGATGGGGTAATATTAATATCACTGTGCTTGTGTCTGTTTGTAGGGCATTTTTCTGCAAGATGGTACAGAGAAGCGCAAAGCAGACTGGGAGGACTTCCTGAAGGAGCAGTCTCGATTAAAGGAGGAGGTAGACGAGGAGCATGCTAAAGCCGTGGGCAGACTCAGTACTCAGTACAGTGAGATGAAGAAATACCACGCCAAGTTCTCCCAATTCTAATTACCGCCATGAACGTTCCTGTTTGGACAGTATTTTTGGTATTTTGTCTGGCACAAGTAAATATTCTTCTGAAGAAACACCATCTTTCGATGAGATGTGATTAAACTCGGTATGCTGTGTTGACAGCAGCTTGCTAACAGAGGACAATGAAAGCCTAAGGAAACCTGTAATTAGTTTTTTTTAGAGAATCATCATGTTTGCTTTATTTAGTCTGTGCAAATATACAAACATGCAAGAGACATCCATAGTTTTATGATAAAATATGATTTTGAGTAGGTAATGTTGAGCTATCAATGCATTATTAATACTTTGTTGACTTTCCTTTACTGGCTTCAAGAGCCTCGGCATAGAATGAGACAGTTGTTCTCAGCAGATCTTCAAACAGCACTAACACCAGGTCAGCCAGATTGATGTTTAAACAATAAATCGAGTTACTATAAAATAATATATTTAGGATTATTAGCATGTGTCTATGCAACAGTCCACCTTCAGATTGACCAACAATCCAGGCTCTTAAAATCATAAGGATTTTTGCTTACATATGTGCATATTCTAACCTGAAAAGAAGGAAACAAATAGTAGTCATAATAATGGCAACAAATATTTTTTATATATATATATATATATATGAGGTCAGATTTAAAAGAGAATTTCACATGTGGTTTTCATTAAAATATATCATTATTAATCAAAATGTGACTACATTGCCTACACACAATTCTTAAACAAAGATTTGGTAGCTTGAATTATGTAGAATGAGTTTAATCCATTAACTTCCCAGCAAACATTTGGACGTTTGAAAAACAGTTTCAAAATGAAAGTTGAACACACATGTTTGCCGTTATCTGTCATCAATGGTCATCAATCGCCCAAATGTTTGCTTGGAGGGTATGTATTGACCAACACTTAACTAAAAGTCAAAGTAACAGCTATATAGTACATCAACACCAGACGACTGTAGAGATGTACAAAAATATCTGAATGCATTTTTAGGAAATGTTCTGTATCACATATTTTTACCAATTAATGCCGTCCTACCATGACTGTTTTTGGGCAGGGACACGACGTTGCCATCAGACCAATGTTTGCTGGGTTACTATTAATGTGATTCAATCAACACAGTGGGGATTTTATCACTGACAAGAAATTACCACTATTAAATTAATGTGATTAATTCATGCATGGAGCAACAGGGCACTGCAATAGTATTTCCACCACCAGCATTTTCGGTTCAGTCCTGTGTTCTGGTTAATGCTCAGTAAGTTAAACATCAGTTTTAAAGACTTTAAATAAACACGAACAAATCATCTTGGTAGTACAAAAACAAAAGCTGCCTAGAATACTTAAATATAATAAGGTTTTTAACCCCAGGAAATGCTGTGCTTAAGTGGTATTTTCATAAAGTTTGGTATTTTGACATCCCATGATTTCCCAACATCCCAGGATGCAGTTGGGATACATGTTCAAATATAAATAGCTCATCAGTAAGCTGTATAGTATATACTGTAATGAGCATATTATTTTGTATATTCTGGTTACGGCATGTGGTGTACTGATTTTCTCAGTGGTGCTACTGGTGGCTCATCACAGGCTCATCAATTTAGATGTTACAATTTTCATTTATTAGGATTTAAGGCTTTATCCATGTTTATTTGTTGTTTTTATTTTGATTGTTCACTAAAGGCAAAAACTGCATATAGACATACCATAAAGTGTGAATAAAGATACACTTTCAGAATAATATTTTATAATATGGATATGGATTCAAGCAAAAAATGACGAGTGAATGTGTTTGTGCATGTTTGTGTGTGGTGTGTACGAATGTGTGTAAACATCTGTGATGTGTGTGTTAGTACGTATGTGTGTGAGAGACTTGTGACTTGTGTGTATGAGCTATGCAGCAGTCTCATGTGAGGGCCCCATGCCAGACCCGGAGCTCAGACACTCAGGCATAATGCCAGCAGATTGCAACCTGTCTGCCAATTTCCATAGGTTTTTGACTGAAACAGAAAAAGGAAAAAAACTAAGCACCTGTGCCATCTTTATCCAGGCGCCCCATACAATCTGTGTCTTTTGAGCAGCCACAGATGCTAAAGTCACTGAATATGGCAGTTTAAGGCATCATCACAACTGGACGTGTCTTTCTGGTGCGCCCGGGCAGCGATGGCATGTCAAGACCTCCAAAAAGCACCGGATACTGCGGTCACTTTATATGATGTTACCCAGGAAGTTATTAGCCAATTTTTAGCATACGTTTAAGGCATCACCATGGCTAAACTGTTTTAGATATCAAAAATCCCTTTGCAATTTTGCATCCTCAATGTTTTCAGATCATATGGGCCGGGTTTGTGTAGGATGTGTAGTGCATGTAGGATGTGTAGTGTTTGTGTAGGATGGGTAGTGTGTGTCACACTCAGGGCAGAGTCTCACAGGTGTTCTAATATCAGCAGATTCCAACCTGTGTTCCAATTTCCATAAGTTTTTGAGAATGTTAAGACCTCCAAAAGGGCCTAGAAAATAGAAAAAAAAAATGCTTAGAAGGATAAGAGGACTCTCGCACATTTATGACATCAGCACTATTAGAGCGATGGCGATGACATCATAGTCATGTTGTCATTGTGGTTATGTCATAGTGCTTGGGCCCTAATTTACAAACTGTTTAGCTGTTTATTTGAGTCTGGTCTGGACAATTCCAAATATCATAGTCATGTTGTCATTGTGGTTATGTCATAGTGCTTGGGCCCTAATTTACAAACTGTTTAGCTGTTTATTTGAGTCTGGTCTGGACAATTCCAAACAGCTAAGCCAAAATCTCAGAAAAAGCCATGAGAATCCCTTGCCCTAAGTCCAGCAAAGAAGCCAGTAAACAAATTAAAGAATTTTGAATTGAAATTCTTGAACCTGTAACAAATACTCATGTTGCGTGGCCCAATTTGTGGATTTTTATACTGAGGTCCATCATGTAACAACTGGTTGCTTTCTTCCTGTGTCTACCCTATCTTAAATAATAGAAAACTATGGGTAGGAAAGTGTGACCCTAAAAGGAACTCTAAAAGGAAAATCCTCTGGGGGACAGAGTCTCCCCCACATCCTACATTTTTCTGTCTGGGAGCAACTGCTGACAGCCCTGGCTTGCTTCACCGGTCACACACATCCTATATTATGCTATCTTATTGCAGATCTACTCAGAAGCATTTCTCTAAAATGCTGGAATGCTGGCCAGTTTGTTCCTAGAATTAGTAGATAGGTGAGGCAAGGATTAACTGCTACCTCCATGCTATACTTTTGGCCCAAGAAATTTGCAGTGATGGGCTCTGAACACTTTTCCCTTTCAAAATTTGCCATACATAAATGTAACATATGAACGTATGAGTTTCAAATATAGTAAATTGGCAATTTGACAACTTGTTTGATATTGATCATTTACATTTATGTGATACACATGTACATATACTGTACACTATTTGTATATTTAATTGCATTACATTTATGAGTAACACATACATTACCATATATCTAAACTGGTAATATATGTTTTTGATCATATGTGACTAAATATGTAACATATATAAAGCTTTTCTCAGCTAGAGGGACATGTGGACATATACAATATCACATTTCCATATGGGTTTTGCTCTATCCAATCAATGCATCACGATGTATTGAGCATCAGATTGAGTTGGTGGATTGAGTTTTGATTATAGACAGAATACATCACTGCATACTATTTACCCTGCTCTGATACGTATAGCTATTCAGCAAGTCCCTGCTCAAATGTATGAATCCTGTTCCAACTCCAGTGGCTAGACTCAGATCCTAGAAATTTTCCTTAAAGCACAGTACAAGTACAGTGGGGGACAATAAGTATTTAGACATTATTTTTGTAAACTATTATACAGTACATCCAGTACATATAGTCAGATCCATAAGAATTTGGACAAGATTTAATATATGTGCTTCTGTATACCACCACAAAGGATACTTTAATATCCTAAAAATTCCGTTTTAATTGAAGAGGTTTTACAAAAATATTGTATTAACCAATTTGGACAGTGGTTTTCAACCCCAGTCCTGCTCTGCATGTTTTAGTGTTTCCTTAGCTCCCTGCACAAACAATTTAACAACTCAGCTAATGATCTGCCTTTTATGAATTGTTGTGGCTGTGATAGAGCAGGGGGGGAAATGTGCAAGTACCAGAGCTAAGAACCACTGGTTTAGGAATTGCCTTGGGTTCATCAAGGGAGGGTTTTATCATGAAGGTCATCTGATGTTTAAAAACAACAACAACAACAACTGTGCAAGGTTGTTTGTGCGGATCTGATGGCCAGCTGTGGTGACCCATTGATGGGAGCATCTGAAAGACTAACAACAACTTATAGTAAATGTACTGTATGATGGGATGTCTTGTTTGCAGACTTTGACACACCTCCCTCCATCAGAGTATTTTTTACTTGGCTAGACGTTGTAAAGGGTTTTTTCTTTACCATGGAAAGAATTCTGCCTTCATCCATCTTTGCTGTCTTTTAGTCCTTTTGGTATTGTTGAGATTTGATTTGCATTCCACCATTTTACGAATATAATTGATGATTTCAGACTCTTTTATCAATTTATCAATAAGTTGTCCTTAACAAAGAGTTAGTGTAGAGGGAGAACAGAAAAGGACCAAACTGATCTCTGCAGGACACATGTGGAGAGTTTACATGAAAGATTATTGATCCCATGTTGATTCCCTTAGGTCACGTGAATATGTTGTTAGAATGTACTGTATAAAGGTGAAGCAGCGCTACTTTGGTTAATGCTGATGCTGTGACCAGACAAAGATGCCATACGGGTTATTTTATTTTATTTTGTTTTATTGTATTGGTGTAATTGCTTTAACGTACTACACTTTTTTTTTTTTAATTCTCATCACAGCTCACATTCATGCATGACTAAATAAATGCTGAGTTGCGAATCTGCTGCCGTGCAATCGGTTGATTGGGCCTTTCCGAAAGCGTAAGCAGTGTACGCGGTTTCATTCACTGGGCAGCTGTACTTTGCGTTAGTCTCACCATGGCCACATCAGCGCTGAACATGCACCGCGTTTTAATAAGTGTCCTTTACGGTACATTTCTCTTTAGTGTAATATTGTGCGAAAATGACACAGACGAGGACGAGCATTCCAAGCACACTTACACAGTGGAGATGTTCAACAACGCTATTCCGACTGCTCCACACTTCGTTATGTTCTTCGCACCGTGGTAAAGTTACCTTAAACTTTGTTAGCTAGCTAAGATATGTAGAATTGCGCAAGTCTTAGTTAATGCAGTGATTTTCTAACGTTAATCGCTTTTGTAGCTCGTCCAGGTTAATGTCCATGTAGTCGTATTGTTCGGTTAAATGATTTCTAACAGCACTGCTTCGTTTGCATGCGGCATTTTTTAGATGGAATGAAAAGAAAAAGTTCATTAGCTGCTAAGGTTTGCTAGCTAGCTGGATTTTTTATTTTTATTTTATCATTTTAAAAAAGACAAGCTACATCAGTATCTTGTTATGGCGTTTTACAGTGCTGTAACATCAGTTTGGAAGAATTTGTAACTTCTTTTTTCTCCCCACGCTAACTGGAAATGTGAACGCCGGTAAGGCTAGCTATGCTAGTGGGTTTTCTGATTATCAGTCCAGCACCAGACGCTCTTTCAGCCTACGTGGCGAGAATCTTCTTCACTCCAAGTTTTTTTTTTTTTTTTAATTCTGCATCATTTAGTAGTTCATGGCGAACCTCGGTAAATATGTTCTTACAGGAGCTGTGCTTGTAAAAGCTTATAGAAGTTGTTGGCTTTTAGTGACCATTTACAACATCCCATTGTTCCAAGACAGCTAAAATCTGTACTTTGTCCTGCACAGGTGTGGTCACTGTCAGAGGCTGCAGGGGACATGGAACGAGATGGCTGATAAATACAACAACATGGAATCTCCGCCGGTCTACGTGGTTAAAGTAGACTGCACAAAGGACACAAAGTTTTGCTCCAGTAACCACGGGATTCGAGGATACCCTACGTAAGCATTACAAGGTTTCCACAGTTGAGACCTTCATCTTGTAAAACTAAAAAATGCAAGATGGATGGATGTAAAGATAGTGAATTTTTCCATAAGGTAATTGGGTGTTGCACAGATTACAGCAGCAAAGAGTAGCGTGTATTGTAAGTTAAGAGCAAGTATGCAGTTCACAATAAGTACAGTGCAGTTATATAATGAACTGCTAACAGTGCAGTAAACCCAGTGCAACCAAGTTAAAAAATGCCGCAGCTGTTCTATGAGCTTATTCTTGGACTAGGCCCTAATGCACGATACTGTTCCTGTTCAAACAGTCTCCTGCAGCATTAATTTTTACAGTGGATCTTGAATTAGTCTGTTACTATAGGTGCTCTGCTACTTTACCAGTATGCACATCATTGTGGTTATAATTCATTCTCCAGGGTATATGGATAAAATTTTGTTAACTCTGTTGTATGTAATCTACATTGTGTATACTTTTTCGGAGTGAGCGAGAGATGGATGGATAGATATGTTATTGATCCCAAAGGAAATTTCCACACAAGTGCATATGCAATTTTGTGCTAAATGAACCCATCACTTTTCTTAGTTGGCGGGGTTGATTTCTGGGATATTGTATGTGATTTGCAGGCGTCAGGGAACCACTTTACGCAGGAGGCTCGCAGATCTTCTGGGAAATGTGAGATGTCTGGAGGTGAAGGTGTTTCAAGGGGCTGGATACAGTGTAATGAGCTGTTTTGTGTGAAGAGGGTTAAGTTGATCAAAATAACTACACATTTAGAAAATGGATAATCGGAGAGTAATTGGCTAATCACCAGTCAATGCCAATCAAGATAATAAAAAAAAAAAAAAAGTCTGAGCTGGCTAATCGATTTGTGCATCTTTAGTTTAAACTTAATGTAAAGTTGATTTTTAACATTAGATTTAACATTGATAGAAAACAGGTTGCAGCAATATAGATGGGTTCCCCCTGGGTATTGTGAAATGAGATTGCACATTACTGGACACTTTGCTTTCTCTTTTGTCCAAAGTGACTTAGTAATAATTGAAATAAAAGAAATGCTCAGTGGATTAAAACAATACCACTACACTAGATCTCAACAAAAACAAACAAACAATGTTGAGGCTTTCACCTGGTGAGAGAAGACCTCAATTTATTTGTAGATCACTCTTGCATATCTTTTCTGTTTTCTTTTAGCTCTACAGCACTGGTTTTAATTGTCCATTTGTTTTTCAATTCGTTGCCAGTTTTGGCTGATTGATTTAATATTTCAGGCCAGAAACAGTGGGTTTGAGCGCACAGCTGCCACACAGTCAGGTACACAGCAAGGTGGACATGGCATGAAGGCTTTGCCTCTGATTTAAGTAACACGTCAGGAGCACGGCCTCTGATGTGGCCAAGTCGGGAGCTTAATTGGTCAACAGACCAAGGCATCAGATAGTGGAGAAATGGTTGTTTTTAACATGAAACAATAATGAAGCAATTCTTTTTCAGGCATTTTATTTGCCTGAACAGTTTCCTTGCTCTGGACAAGCAGGCAAGCTAAGCGCTCAGTTGCTTCAACTAATTTAACCAGAGGGCAGGTGGAACTGATGTGATGTCACACATAGCGTTCCTTGGCCCAGAAAAGATGTATATTTTCCTGTTTACCTTCAATATTCTAAGTTCAAATTATGAACATGATTTTTTTTTTTATGTACAAGTTTGTGTGATAAAAGGTTCATTATAGGTTTAGTTTTAAGTGTTGAGTTAAATTATCAATTCACTTGTTTGCATTATAACAATGTGTTTTTTGGGTGTAGTTTGAAGCTGTTTAAACCTGAGCAGGAAGCTGTGAAGTATCAAGGCCCAAGAGACCTGCAGTCCCTAGAGACTTGGATGCTGAAAACTCTTCAGGAGGAGCCAGTGGTAAGAATTGTTTCTCTGTGCTCCTAACTCAGTAGGCTGTTTTATTTATACATTCTTTTTGACATTTGGAAAGTGTAGGAAGGATGGTCGTGGACTGTAGCCAGTAATATTTTTGAAATTTTTAGAGATGTGTAAAAATAAAAGCAGAAGCAAGTGTAATTTGCCGTTGGTATGTCTTTGCAGGAACCACAGAGTGAGCCTGAGGCTCCCAAAGTGCCAGAGCCCCTGCAGGGCATGTATGAGCTTACTGCCTCCAACTTCAAAGAGCACATCTCAAAAGGTATCAAAGCTATATTGCCTTTAGGTATTATGTAACCAAATAAGATGTACTTTTACTGGCATTAGGCATACCTTGCTAGTACTGTGTTGGATCCCATGTTGCCTTCAGACCTGCCTTAATTCTTTATGACATAGGTTCAAATAAGTGCTGGAAACATTCCTTAGAGATTTTGGTTCATATTGACATGATAACTGCATGATGCTAGTGGCTGCACATCCATGATGCTAATCTCCCATTCCACTACATCTCTAAGGTGCTCTATTGGGTTGAGAGCTGGTGATTTTGGGGGCTCTTTATTTACAGTGAACTCATGTCACGTTCAAGAACCCAGTTTTAGATGATTTTAGCTTCGTTATAGGGTGTGCTGCTCATTGGGTGCTAAATATTCCCACTTGGGCATAAAATATTCTCCACCAGCATCACGATTTACGTGTTTCAAATTACCAAATTCTGACCCTGCCATCCAAATGTCACAGCAGAAATCAAGCTCCTCTGACCTGGCAACATTTTCCCAATATTTTGTTCCTTGTTGTAGCCTCCGTTTCCTCCTCTTAGCTGATAGGAGGGTCATCCAGTATGGTCGATTTTGAACTTCAGCAGATTTTCTTGACCATGTCTAAATGCATTGAGTTGTTGCTGCATGATTGGCTGATTAACATAAATATCTAATCAGTTGCACTGGTGTACCTAATGAAGTGACCAGGGAGAATATATAATAAAGTAAATTATTATTATCTTAAATGTATTTTTTTACATCCAGTCCAAACATGATGCAATGTGTGCGAATGCCACTTCACTATGAATGAATAATTGAGATTTTTTTTTGCTTGTATTCAGGTTTTTTAATTTATTTTTTGGGCCTAAGCACTATGAGATCAGTACGATGTGATCATAACTTTTATGTCATTGCCATTGCTATGGTAGTGCAGATGTCTGAAAGTGTTGATGTCATATAGTTCTGATTTCTAAAAATTGTCACCGTATGTGAAGGGCCCTCTTGTTCTTCTAAGGATAATTTTTTTCCAGCATCCAGGGCTTTTTGGAGGTCTTAACATGCTAAAAAAATTTGTGATGGCAAGTTCAGATCATTTTAGCGACTCGGATCTTTGAGTCTCGTCTCGTTCAGCAAAATGATTATATATAATTTATATATATATATATATAATTTTTTTTTTTATATAATTTTTTTATATATA
>JAQQZT010000019.1:9389397-9402383 GCA_030068275.1 Clarias platycephalus | reverse complement strand
GTTAATTAATTGATTATGGTTAATTGAACATGCATGGAAAACATTGTTTAAACCCTTTACAATGAAGATCTGTAAAGACCCTAACCCTTTTTTTGCTGAGTATATATTATTAATGTAAAGATTTGCACAGTGCCTGGGTTAATCTCTCTGTAGGTTCCAATCCCATAAGCATCCACAATGTTCTGAAAGCCAGAAGTGAATTTGTTTGTCTTGTTGTAGGTGGGTGGAGTCTGCTTGGTCTGCATTCTATTCAAAATGGAAGGTACAGTAGATCCACTCCTCTCCTGCAAGGTTAATAACAGAGACACTCAAACACACAGTGTAGATTTGAATTGGTATCTAAGTAAAATTACTTCATTACTGAACCTACTGTAAGTAAATATTTCAAATATCCGTACTTTACTGTACTTAAGTAGTTTTATTAGAAGATGTTTTTTTTTAAAGCTTTTAAAAACTTTTTACTTTTACTCCACTGCATCCTAAAACAAAGATCTGTACTTTTGGAGGCCTACCTGTCACTGTGAGCTAATAATACAAACTTAGTACTTTTGATACTTTTAAATTAATAAATTTTACTAGAAGATGTACATAAACATAAAACACTGATGGATGATAAGACTATGAAGGTATACAAAAATAATGAAGAAAAATTTCATAAAAGCAGTTGAGTATGAACACCATTAAGAGTTTGCTTTCTCACCGTGCCCCTGCGCAGGGCAAACTGTATCGAATCGAGGTCAGAGACAGGGCACCACACTTCTGCAATCAAACATTTCTGAGTGACATCAATATTGCAAAGGTTCAGTGTGTGGTAGATGGCCTTCATCTTCCTCACTTTGATGAACCACACACGCAGAGTTTTAGCCGCAGCCTGAAGAACCCTTTGCCGATGATCCTCAGTTTGATTTAGCACCTGCATTAAACAACATTACATTTGTATCAGATGCAGCACAGTTGCACATAGCAGTCAAATAAAAATGCCGGGCTATACAAATACACAAAATACCCAAAGCAGCACTAAGACATCCATCCATCCATTCTCCATATCGCTTTGTCCAATTTTACGGTGAGCACCGAGACAGCACTGGTTAATTATCAGTCATGGCTATAAAGGTACTGTATCTCTAGATCGTGATATTTCGTTTGATGCGATACACTCACCAACCTCTTTCCGAGTAACATCTCTACACCTACTCATTTATGCAGTAAACTAATCAGACAAGCATCTGGCAGCAGCACAACGCATAACATTATGCAGATACAGGTTTTGTTAATGTTCACATCAAACACGAAAATATAGAAAAATTGTGTGATCTCTGTAGCATTAACTGTGGCATAATTTTTTATTTTTGAGTTTAGAGGAAAATACCTAGATTTTGGCTGCTAGGAAGGATACAGTAAGTCACTCTTTCCAACTTTATTTATTAATATTTTTATTTAAAACTTAATAAATAACAGAATAAAAACAGATTCATAGAGATTTGTTATACCATCTGCAGGTCATCAATGCGGGTGTTGACACCAGATGCCATCTCTTTTCTCTCCTGTGGAGTTTCAGGACAAGGATACAGGGATGCACGGAACCTGGAAAATAAAGGCATGATTAAAGTAAAACATACTAGTTACTAATATATGTACTAAATTAGGAAATGCCATTGAATTAATTAAATATTAACATACCAATTTTAGCTTTCCAGTATTTTTTACTTACCCCTCACAGATCTTCTTAACGCGGTTTTTCAGTTGGTCCCCTTGGAAAAAAATTATAAATACTGACTTATGAACTTGGTCTCCCTGTAAGATAAATAAATGATGTTAATAACCTTTGCTATACAAAAGCATTGCAGTACAAAACAAGTGGTGTCTGCATATAACACAAGATTTAGTGTCTGCATATAACAATAACATATAGAAGCGAAGTATAAATTAATAAATGAAGAGGTAGTACTCACTGTTGTGGGATCCTCAAGGGGGTCCTCAATCTCAGCCAATCGTAAAAACACATTGCCACGACAAACCCTCCAAAGCATTCGCTCAAAAGTGGGTATCCGTTCTCGACTTATTACGCCAGCAACAAACCTGCACAGCCAGTGCATTATATTACGTTCAGATAAACTGCCAGGAATTTAAGAAACAATGACAATAACATTAGTCATACTACGCTCTTTTATCACATTTTACATGAAAGAAGACACACCCAAGCCGCAGAGGGGCACCTCTCCCAGCCTCACTGGGATCCAACAGAGATGATGTCTCCTCCAGCAAGTTAGGGTCTTCCATCTAGTTATAAATAGTTCAGCAGTCACAATTGAATGCTATGTCATGCAAAATACATTTACTATCACCTGATTAGAGATGAGAAACCCAGATCAATTAACGGATCCGACTCCTTCTGAATATAGTCTACTGTAGACACAGCTTTCTGTTTTTGGCTGATAAAAACCGTACCCAAAGTGATCTTCTGTTGTTGTAGCCCATCCACCACTTGGTTTGATGTACTGTGCATTCTAAAATCCTTTTCTTCTTACCCCAATTCTAAAGTAGTTTCTATAGCCTTCCTCTCAGTCTGAATTAGTCTGGAAATTCCCTGGTGACCTCTCTCATCAACAAGACATTCCCATCTGCAAAACTGCCGCTGACTCAATCAAATTGCACCATTCAGACTAAGCTCAAGAGCCTGTTGGGCATGAAAATCTCCAGAGGATGTGCAGTTGTAGAAATACCCAAACTAGCCTGACATCAACCATAACGCCATGCTCAAAGTCAGTAAGATCACATTCTCCCCTGCATAACACGATTGATGCCCTGATGCTCAAAACGGACATTGTGTGCCAACCGATAACACACACAATCCGTTTACACACACTTTCCTGCTATTGTGATCTAGACCCAGATAGAAACTTCTAATCAAGTTTGCAACAACTATAAAACTATAATTTTATGGGGTGGGGTCTGATGGGCCCCTACCTCTCAGGTTGGAAAAATTGTTAAAACACAGGTAGCACTCAATTTTAAGTATATATAGTATATATAGCTTCAAAAAAGGATACACAATAATTATAAATGTGGTAGCAGTTTGTGAAAAATTACCATTACCACCAACTTTTTATGAAAGAATATATTTTCTATAGACTGGATTCAAACACTGAAATTTGCAAAACTCTGGTCTCTTGTCCAGCTTATAGCATATGAATATGTTTAAGGTTTAATATGATTGTTACTAATAAAAAGTCACAGGTCATCATTAAGTGATTTGTTCATGCAAAATAGACCACACTGGCTACACTAGGCTTCTACGCATATCAGGTCATGACACACACACAGATATCTTAATTTTAGGTTGTTGTTTTTTTTTTCAATGTGTTTGATTCAATGTGTTTGAATCTACACTAATTAGGTTGAAAATAAATCAACATTTGAACAGGTCTAATAATCAAAGAACAAACCTCATCAAAGAACTGCTGTGTACGTCTTAGGATGTGCTTTAACTCAGTAAGCTCCAAGAAATTCTTCTTTAGGGCTTCTTGATTGGTGTTAATTTCTTTCAGCTCATTCTCCAGCTTTTCAAAAGTTGCCTGTGAATCCAAAATGAAAATGGAAACACTTGGAAAATCTTTGCTAATTTTAATTAGCAGTAGGAATCTTCATCATTTGTTCAAATGTTTATATCCACAGTTCACTATGGAGCTCCTAAGGGTCATGGATGAGGGGAAATCAGGGGTGGGTAAAATTTTTTTTAATTAAATCTATTAAAGAAAAAAAAAAACATCATGGGTAGGGAAAAGATTCTGTTGGGAAAAAAATCGTGACATGGAAGCAAAAAGAAAATCAAGACCATGTGACTCGTACTTCCAGGTCAGTCTTCCAGCACCAAAATGCAGAAAGATCAAGAACTTCAGGGCATTTTAGGCATTGTTGTGTTGAAATAACATTAATGGAGGGGCACCTAAAAACATTCCTGAGGTCAAGAGGAATACCAGAGGAAACCATACTGCTCATGAAACAGGACAAGGCACACTATGATACATTTTAATGCAAGTTGTAAGCATAAAGTCTAACAAGATGCTCCACAGGGTACATCAACACAACAATGGCCAAATGCACTGATGTACTTTTTCAACCCACCAAGGGTCTCTCTAATCCACAGTACCATAGTACAATAAAATTTTAAATAAGCAAACCTCAAGATCAATCATGTCTCGTGGAAAGGGTACTTCAGGATTTTCACCAGTGTCCACAGTGGGGATGTTGGCTTTCTTAATCTCCTTCTCTACAAACCCTGTGAAAAAATTTTCTGTAATCCATTAGATCAGGCTCACCAGTTTTTCAAGATTTTATAAAATGTCTCCATCCCTAAGTACAAGATAAAGTGGGAACCAAATCAATGTCTGAGATTTTTCACTAAAATTTCCCAAGAAGGCTTAACTTCCTTAAAATAGACTTTTACAGTCCACCTTAAAGCCAAGTACAAATATCCATACTTGGACTATTCAAAATGTGACACATTTTTGTTAACCAAACCAGTATTAACAATTTTCTTTGCAGTGTCATTAAAGTTGTTCAGTATGACTCACGCAGCTTTCTATCCATCTCCTCACAGCGCCTCACTTCATTCACAAACTTCCTCTGGAACACATTCACATCGGGGTTGAGCTACAAAAGGGGTTGAAAACATAATTAGTTACAGCTTTTAAGGCTAGCAAAGACTTGAAGACAATTATTGTGTTAAAATAAAGTGTTTTATTTTTTTTCATAGAAGTACTCTAATTACTTATTACAATGAAATAAAAAGTATTCAGCATAGATTCAGTATTATTTATATTATAATTTTTATTTTTAATAGTAGTAATAGTAGTAGTAGTCGTAGCAATGAATATTAATGTATATTATGAGTATTATTATGAATATTATGTAATTCAATGTGTTTTTGTGTAAAAAATTTATTTAAATCATCTGATCATAGCAGATATCAGTATACAGTAAGCACCTCAAATGAACAAGTTTTATTTAACAAAAATGAAGCCAAAAGAGAAAACATATGGGCAATACTAAGGGGTGGTACCCCTTACTGTTTTCAAAGCAATTAAGAGGGTAAGCTGCAGCCAGGTAATGCTAATCATTATGATGATTAGTTGATTATCAGCAGGGGTGCAAACCTCTATAAAAGCAGAAGTTTTGGCAGTTTGCTGGTCTGGAACATCCAGATGTGTGGGTGAACACAATGCTAAGAGGGAAAGACGTAACCAATGTTGATGCACATCAATCTGTAAAAGGTTATAGAACCATTTCCGAACAATTTGGAGTTCATCATTTCACAGTGAGAATGATTATTTACAAGTGGAAAACATTCAAGGCAGTTGCCAATCTTCCCAGGAGCGGATGTCCCAGTACATTCAGACCAAGCAATGTTCAGAAAAAAAAAAAAAAAAAAAACTCAAAAGCTACATCTCAGAGCCTACAGGCCTCCCTGAGCATGTTAAATGTCCAGGACAGCACAATTACAAGAAGACTAAACAACTACTATTTGTTTGAAAGGGTTGCCATGAGAAAGCCTCTTCCGTCTAAAAAAGAACATGGAAGTACGACTGACGTTCGCAAACCCGCATCTGAGCAAATCACAAGATTTCTAGAACAATTTTGTCATGGACAAATGAAACCAAACTGGAGTTGTGAGGTCCAGCTCCATGTTTGGCAAAAAAGCATTTCAGCAGAAACACCTCATACCCACTGTCAAGCACGGTAGTAGAAGGGTGATGATTTGGGCTTGTTTTGCAGTCAAGGAACCTGGGCACCTTGCAGTCATTGAGTCGACTATGAACTCCTCTGTATACTATGGTATTCTAGAGGTAAATTATTTAACAAAAATGAAGCCAAAAGAGAAAACATATGGGCAATACTAAGGGGTGGTACCCCTTTCTGTTTTCACAGCAATTAAGAGGGTAAGCTGCAGCCAGGTAATGCTAATCATTATGGTGTTGAGAATGAAGACTTCCCTGAGTTTTGCAAGAATAGTAACAGTGCCACTCCAGTAGCAAATAGTGGAAATACTGTTTTAAATATATCCTTTAAATATTCTCAATTTAAACGAAAAGATTTGTCTACATGTATTTTTGGTGATAATTAACGATTTTATGTTAGAGCATGTCATGTAAAATCTATATTATTCCACTCTTAACAATTGAATTGTTTCTGCAGGTCTATTGTAGGGATCCACAGACCCTCATCACATATCAGTGCAGTGGTCTTCTCTCACTTTCACTCAATCATTGTGTACCACTTTAACCTGTAAACAGGGTCGCAGGGGACCTGGAGTCTATCCCAGGAATCTTGGGGCATGAGACAGGGTACACCCTGTATGAGGTGCCAGTCCATCGCAGGGTGCATATGCTCATTTAGTCAATTTGGGAACACCAATTGACCTAATCTAAGGAAACCAACCATGCACAGGGAGAATATGCAAGCTCCATGCACACAGACCTTAGGTGGGAAACTTGGAGGTGCAAGGTGACAGTGCTAACCACTAAGCCACCGTGCAGCCTTATCTGTGGTCTTACAATACCATTCTTTTACCATTACAATTCCTGGCTTTTCCATAGCCTTTCATCTACTTGCAAACACAATGCTTTCTTCTGCATGTGCATAATTAATTACATTTTAGCCAAATTATCAATTTTCATAATTCTCTACTAAATACCTCAATAAATAATTGAATACTTACATCTCTGAACTGTACCATTCCCAATTCTCCCAGTTCACTGACACAACAATATGCAGCCTCAGACTGCAAAAAGAGCTGGGCTAGGGTCATCTCCTCACTACGGAATAGCTCTCCCATTATGATCCACTGCACACAGCTCACACAGCAGAACAGAATAAGGCTCCCAAGAATAACTCAGGAGAAAGTCTGGTGGAAAACAAATAGGTCAAGTTATTAACATTCACATAAAGTGTAAAGAACATGTAAAATATCTGTTGAATATAATTTTTTATAAAACTGGCCATTCAGTTCACCCAAATTAGCAAACAACATAGCATATGCAAGGTGTATATTTAAGTGCCTATGTTCATGGTGTTATGATGAATGAAAAAAATATGAACTTTTTCATTACTGTGTGCATGCAGTATCAAACAACATTTCTCTTCTGCCAACATCATCTAACAAGGGGAAAATCCAACTGGGTATTGTAGCATGTTTTTGATATTCACCTATTGGCTGAGCACCTGCTTATACAGTATCAGTCTCCTTTTTGTTATTTGCATGCAGTTTATGTCATTGAGGCTGAGTGATTTTGTGTTCAACTCATGGAATTTCTATAGCATCTAAACCACTACTTTTAAAATCAACCACTAAGGAAAATATGGCATAGTAAATGCTTTTTGCTATTCTCTTCCTTTGCAGCAAAAAGCTATACAAGAGTAATATGAAAAGAAGTTTCATATTTGAAACTTTTGAACATTTGTTTAAATTTAACTTAACTATTTTTTTTACATCATGCTAACAGTTACATAAAGATGTTTATTCATTCTTCCACCACTGTTAGTAATAACTTTATCTGTGATGTATATTATATAGCACTCTAATGGAGAAGATTATATGACTAGAGGAGCATATCTAGACTTTGGAGAGGATTAGAGAGCCCTCATAGTGGGAGGAATGGGTGATGACTCATTGGCGTAATCACACAGCCAAAGAAAACACTACAGCTTGCCATACGAGCACCACTCTGCTTCTTTTCATGTGTCCAACAGGTTTTCTCTCCTCAGTGAACCATGCACAAATAAACACCTGAAAGAGCTCTGGTAATAGGAGATTATATTCTGAGGCATATGAAATTAGCTATGCCTTTAGACCAGCTCTACTAGACCAGTAGCACTAATGTATCCTGGAAGTCAGGCCACTAGACATACAGTAGCACATACTCTTAGGGTCTGAGGCACGCATATTAAGTTGTAAAATAAGGGGAAAGTTCCTAGTAGTTTTTAATGAATTTTCTCCATGACAAAATGTAAAATATATTATTAATATCATACCCAAAGAAAAAACCTATATTACTGTACCTCATGCCACTGTGGCTAAAACAACTTCTTGGGGAAATACTGCAGATAATATGATCACCACTATTTTATCCACATTGCATTGCTCATCAGTGACATTTTTGTTTACTTTTAAATAGTACTATTGACCTACAGTATACAGCACTGAACAGTCTAAGGACATTACATGAGTAAACTGCTGGTATTCTATGATATGCCATTTCTACATTGATTAAAAGGTGCAGGTTATTTGTTGATACCTTGTACAATAAAAACTGCAGCAGGGGCCAGAGTGTTTTTGCTCTTATAAATCAATGTTGAGGACTCAGACAATGTTATTGTTAAATCTAGGCCAGGGGTCGGTAACTCCGCAGAGCTGCATGTGGCTCTTTCATCCCTCTGCTGCCGCTCCCCGTTGTTTTGAATTTAATTTAAATTTATTTTCTTTTAGTTCTTTATTTATGTAATTCTAATTGTAAAGATTATGTTGATCTTGTAACATTAAAATAAAACGTGTTAACGTCGCTCAAAATATGCATCATAACCACTGATGTGCGTCACCCGCCGGCACGCTGCATTCCACTCCCTGCACTGTTTGCAGTGAATGTTGGAGATGGAAACCTCCCTCGACAAAACTCCACCATTCGGAACACTCTGCGAAGTCACGATTATATAGCTTTATAATATCTTTATGATAATGTCCATTGTTAAACACACTATACATATAAAATTATTTAATTGAACTGAATTGAGTTCTAACTGACTGTGATGGGAAAACTGGCGGTAATCATGTAATCTGGAAATCAAACATTTTTGCACCAAGTTAAATAATCCATCGGAGGCGGTTTCCCTTGGCAATAATTAATAAGAAAGCCCATAATAAATGTATCATAAACAACTCACACCCAAAATAAAAATGGATTAATACAAGACTTATTAGCAAGTAGAGACAGAGATTATATATAGCTCCTATAGTAGCCACAGGCTTTTATGCAAATAGCATAATTTTCAACTTGTGTCCAAGGTAAGAAAAAATAAAAGGATATATGGGGAAAATATTTTACAGAAAATTATATTCAGCATGTAATAAGGTCTTTTTGTTATCTTTTGGTGTGGTTACACACAAGCAAAATCATGTTGAAGACCATCATTGACACCCTCCACAAGAAGGGTGAAATCGATGAAAGCCTGGTTGTTCGCAGAGTGCTACTGTATATCAAAACATATTTGTGGAAATATGACTGGAAAAAAAAGTATGGTAGGAAAAAGTGCACAAGCAACAGTGACCCTTAAGAGGATTGTCAAGCAAACTTGGAAGAGCTTCAGATGGAGTGGAATGAAGCTAGAGTCAGTGCAGCGAAGAGCCACACCACACAGATATCTTACGGAAATTGTCTACCACATACTGCTTTTCTAGTATCAATCCATTCCAAAACCAGGAACTTTAGAGGCATCTTACCTGGGTTAAGAAAAAAAAGAACCGGACGATTGGTCCAAAATACTATTGACAGATAAAAGTTGATTTGGCATATAATTTTGAAATCAAGGTCCCGGAATCAAAAAGGCATAGAATACAATTTGCTTAAAGTCCAGTGTGACGTTGCCACAACCTGTTATGATTTATGTCACCCAAATGAGGATGGGTTCCCTGTTGAGTCTGCGGTTCCTCTCAAGGTTTCTTCCTATTACCATCTCAGGGAGTTTTTCCTTGCCACCGTCACCCTCGGCTTGCTCACCAGGGACTATCTGACCATTTTGATTCATACACATTCACATTCCATACCAACTTAAATAATTATTTTGATTGTGTAAAGCTGCTTTGCGACAATGACAATTGTTAAAAGCGCTATACAAATATAACTGAATTGAATTTAGGGTGCCACGTCCTCTGCTGGTACTGGGTCACTATGTTTTATCAAGTCCAAAGTCAATGCAGCTAATGTCAATCCATCTAATAATAGATTAGAATTTCAGCTTTTATTTTCTCATACTTACATCTAGATATGTTAAATTGTTGCACATGTAAAAATGCACATGTGCCTTTTGTTTGAACCGACCTATTTTCAAGTGATTAAATATAATGGAGAAAATAAATTATATACATGTACAACCTTGTTGCCCAGGTGTGCCCTGTTAGACTGATTGTTTAAACAACCTCTTCTTTCATAGATAGCTCTCTGGTGTCCATATTGACTGATTCTTTTAACAGCAGTCAACAGTCAATGGACACCAGAGAGCTATCTATGAAAGAAAAGCAAGCAATTTTGAAGCTGTTAAAAGATGGAAAATTGCCAGAGCCATAACATGGCAGGTGTGTTAGGCATAATAAACACGTCACTTTAGACTGAACTGAAAAAATAATAAAATAAATAAAGAAACTATTGGTATAGTAAAACTAGATTATTGCAATTCATAATCTTAAGGAGAGCAGAAATGTTAAGGTCATACCACAAGAGGAAAATCATTCATCAGCGTTTAGAATTAGGGCCCAATTGAAAATCACAATGAAATACAGAAATGATCCACAAGCATCCTGAAGCATAGATTAACCTTAACCAAAGCGATGGAGAAGGCAAAGTGTACAGAAAGACAGGGCCTGCTAATGATTTAAAACATACAGTTTCATCAGTCAAGCATGACGGAGGTAAAGCCATGATTTGGAAGTAGAGCCATCATGAGATGGTCCATCTGCTTCTGCAATGGGCTCATATCTGTACTGATGATGTAACACATGATATCAGCAGAATAAATTTTACAGCAATATTCCGTTTGTGAAATTATATCGACATGTATCCATTTCTACACACAACAATATGACAAATGCCTTCATCTGGGGAAAAACAAAATGTTTTACACTGGCCAAGTCAGACCTCAACCCAGCTCAGCCTGAATTACAAGTCGTGACGCGGAGAGTAAAGGGAGATTCTGTATATATAGACTAGTGCGATAGCAAAGACAATTAAATAATTAATTCGTATGAGTGAGATGCCTTGCTATGAAAATTACTTGCCTGGGTTTCGTAGGAAATAAGACCTGCGATTAGTGCTGACACGAAAAATGTGACGGAAAAAATAATAATAAAATCAGATAGACGATTAGATAATCTAAGGTTTCCTGTTAAAACCATAATCCAGGCGCAAAGCCGCAGCATCCTCCTCTGACACACCGTGTCCTTGATGCTCCAAGGGCGTCATGGCCTGCTTCATATTTCCTTAAAATAAAAGCTATATACAGTACATTTCTGATCATCACTATTTTAGAATACGTTCTACAGTACATCTCGTATAAAGCAAACCTATATCAAACATTAATCCTAATTAATTATATGCAGCAAATAAAAAAAAATGTAGGGGAAAAAAACATGACCGGGTATCAAAGATGACGAAGCAGTTTATGCGAATATACAATTCGGTTTGAATCTACGAATAAAATGCTCTCTTTAATACAGATCGTTTATTATTATCAAAACGGAATTTCGGTTCAGGTTACATACTGTAGTGCTGCAGTCGTGTCTGAGACTAGCACAGGGGAGAAGCAGTAAACGGTGAAATGCATCTTGCGCTGAGACATTTATTTACGCAGATTTGACGAAACGGTATATTAAATTAGATTTATTTTTTTAATTATTAAATGTGCTTACCTTTATAGGGAGGATGTGCTCAGTCCTGGTCTGCTGCCTGCGCTCTACTCCTAAGTGAACAGATGACGGTGACGTCACTAGTTCGGCGAGAATTACCCACGTGATCAGATTATTCCCAGTAAGAATAAAGCAGCGCCGCTGCTACTGTAACAACCCGCCAGTACTTCCTTATTTAAAATATTTCTGGACAGTCAAACCAAAATTAAGAAAAGAATCAGATGCAATGGAGATGGACCGTCTGTGTCAAACAATAAAACCTAACATTTACAAAATACAAAATACATTTGTGGTGTATCAGATAGAGGTTTAGCACTATTTGGGACAAAGAAAAAAAAAGACACATGTCTGATTAAATCGTTTGTTTTTGTTAAAGTTCCCCCCTTTTCTGGCATTTATTAACAAGGCAATCTGACAGTTCCTACATTCCTGCATGCTTATCTTTATTCATGACATCCTAATCTTTTTTACATCAGAAGCAAAACATGTTATGTGGGCAGTACTCCTAGAAACATGATTCAAGAGACTTTATTTGCCATTTGTGTACATACCAACATTATGAGTGCATTGGAATTTTTTTTTGTGCAGAAACTCTGAGTCAGATAAAGTAGAAATAACAAATAATACAAGAATAAATAGAAGAAGGATTTAAGCTAAGAGACTATAACAGTTATCTTGTACACTGTGGTATGTTTTAAACATGATCACCAGATATAGAAATATTGTACTTCAAATTTACAAATTGCACTTTGTTTTAAAGGTTTAATTGCATATTTGATGTCCCAGTTTTTATATTGCACTCTCACATGAACTCAGTCTAACATGATGGATCAAAGCAAGATGAAGGCTGTCCTGTGCTTGCCCCAGCCTAGAACTGCAAAGATCTTCAGCACTTCCTTCATTTCTTGTTTTTTTTATAGGCTTCAGCATTATGGCTGCTCACTACCGTTTTGAAAGGAAAACGCAAGACCTAAAAATGGAATCCAGATGCACAAGTAAATGGAAAATGGAATCCAGAAGTACTTTTCACAATTCCAAACATTAACAATAGCTACAATATTATGCTTTCTGTACCCCAGACTGCATAAAGATGAGTGCCTCTAAGCACAAAACAGGGACAGTTCTCTCTTGAGGAAAAAGAAACTGGAAAAAAAAAAGAACTGGGAGCTTCTTTCTATCAAAGCTGCCCTTTGAAGGGTTAAAGGCCACTTATTTTCCCTTCATGATTTTTTTTTTTTTTTTTAAGAACAAGGGAGATGTGCAGAGCTGTGGCAATTACAGAGGCATAAAGCTAATGAGCCATACAATGAAGCTG
>JAQQZT010000019.1:9350464-9370995 GCA_030068275.1 Clarias platycephalus | reverse complement strand
TGTGTGTGTGTGTGTGTGTGTGTGTGTGTGTGTGTGTGTGTGTGTGTGTGTGTGTGTGTGTGTGTAAGAGGCATACGTTGGGAAACTGCTGTATACTGCAGATTCAGGTAATTAAAGTTGATGTGGAATCATTGTGTGTGCGTGTGTGTGTGTGTGCGCGCGTGCGTGTGTGTGTGTGCGTGTGTGCGTGTGTGTGTCAGAAAGGATGACAGGTCTCACTGCAAATGGATGTTTAGGGTTTGGAGTAGTTTAACTAAGCAGGTTCAGTGCAAGAATTCATTGAAATGACACCAAGTTCATTAAGAAGTACAGTATAAGCCAAAACAAAACAAAAATGACAAAAAAAGTGTTAAACTAAGAATTTTTTTTGTAAAAACAAGCAAAAAAAAAATTTATATACTAACACACTTAATTACAGGTAGTCTAGCCAGCAAACACAGTTTGACATGATCTTGTCAAACACAAACATGTTTTACTTATGCAAGAGAGAAAATCACCCCATATTTTCCTCTAATATTTTTGCATTATATTCATATCAGAGTTTTCTTTTCAATATTATTTCTCTTTTTCAGAGGCACCGTTGCTGCATTATGTTGTTACACTGAAATGTTTGTTAGGTTTTGTTAAGCTACATCAATTTTACATGATAATTTTTAACCAACAGCCCAGTGTGGTTGCTTGGGCTTTTTTTATTAGATCACTACGGCCTTCCAACAATAAAACAACCATAAACCTAACAATATGAACTTTAATATCCTTATCAGAATATTTTGATTGTCTGTGTGCCTATTCCTATCTGGTGCTTTTAAGGAGACTGATATTAAACAACATTTTACAAATGGTTGTCTGACGACTAGTGTAATGGAGAAAAAAAGATACTAATTTAATCTGTGTTGGATTTACATATATAACCCTGGTGCTCTTAGTGGTAAACAGTATTTTAAGAGAAAGTTAAAATAAAAAATGTATGGCCTTGTTTTATCTCAAATCAGTTCATACAGAATTTCTACTTCATTTAATGTTACCATGATCTACAGATAAAGCACTTATGTATTTTGTGTATTTTCTTACTCTAGTTCATTTCTGATGAAGTAAAAGAGAAAATAAAACCTGGGAAACCTTTTGGGGAATAGAATAAACTATTTGCTTTTAAAAATGCAGCCATATAGAAAGTAAAGCTGATAAACATTTATACTTCAAAAAAGAAGAAGCATTACCAAAATAAGTATGATATGCATGAATAGTATTTCTTTAAAATTTTATACACCACTCTTCTAATATATATATAGTAACAGTAAGTCTTGGTCCCAGTAACGAGGACAACATGCACTACTTATGTTAATCCCTATTAAGATGGGTATAAAGCCTTTCATGAGCTGAATTTTTAGTATTAGAGCACAGACGAAATGTGTAGTGCATGGACTTCACCGAACTGTGACCGAGAGCCACGGCATTATTGACAATGTATAATGTTCCTATTTGAAAGCATCACCAAGTCACCTTTATATTTTATTGCTCAAATTTCAGTTAATTAGGCACCATTCATCGTTCCTACTCGCCAAATAGCATATTTACACTTACATATTTTAGATGTGCACATTTTAGTTTGTTTTAATCTATATTTTGCTTTGCAACTGATACTGTATGTATGTATCTCATAATGTCTCACTGCATACTAATATGTTAATAAAGGCAGACATTCATATTCGGCATTGTTTACTTTTTTTGTGAGGTCACATTATATCTATGTTGGGGTTGCACATTTTTAAATTTTCTAGCTCACACATTTCCAACAGCAACTCACCAAACTGTTTAAGGTGAGCATTGACCCAGAAAGCAAAACAAAACCATTGTTCACAGTGCATATTTGTTGATTGTCTGTTTACGTCAGACTAATCAATGTCAATACAGAGAAGTCTAGTGACCAGGGGGACATGGAGTACCGATCAGTAACATCAGTGTCAGGCAGAGCCATGGGGCGTTGAAGCAGAATGCTGTGTTTAACACTACTGGTTGTATTATATGTTAGTTACATGGCAGTGTCTAAGAGTGGCAATGTTGTAGATTCTGCTGAGAGTGTGACAGTGCCCAAAGCCTTCCCCCTAATGTGGCACATTCCGGTTGTGACACAGTTACTGGATCGCTGCCATTTTAGTCAATGCCTGAATTTCCACCAGTGTCTTAAGTTGGTACACTTTACGGTACATTACATATGATAACGCCTTTACCTTGTTACTGGCTAAAACTAGAGAATTCCCAAGTAAAAAAATTTATCTCAATTTGTAAACTTCTGTGGCAAATTTCTGTATACGTACGATCTTCAGGAAGCAATCAGCCAGGCCTGAGCGAGTAACAGTTTGCCCAGCCGGATCAGCAGGTTTTGAAGATTAAAGGACTTCATACTAAATCTTTTTTGCTTAACTTTGTTTATTATATTTATTGTCTTGAATTTATTGTATTACCTTGGTTGTCATTGTTTTTTTAATTGAGAATGTTACCAAAACATTGAATTACACATTTGGCCACCACTGTGCTGTATATTCCTGGCCAGTGTAATTTACACCAATTACGGTACATGATTGGAAGCCTGTCAAAGATTCACAGTAATTAGTCTCAATTCTAAAAGTAATTTACACAATGAACATAAACTGATTTAAATTGAGAGTTGATGAGAAGAAAAATGTCCCTTTTTTTTTTTTTTTTTTTTTTTGTCAGCCATTCTTAAATCAGAATGATAACAAAATAACAGCTGATTCTTTTGAGCTATGCATTATATGGCTAAAGGTGCTACATATACAACAGAATTTCACTTTCAGACCTGTGGGTCTCTTCCAGTGGTGCTGCTTGTTAACAGGAAAGCCGGGTAATTGTAGGCCAGCAGGGGGCCCCCAAGGGCTGACAAACTTTCCTTATTCATAAGATAATGGTGGTTGGAGAGTGAATGCTGGTTGGAAAGACCAAAGCTAATTAGCATTCCCAAATTGCCTATAGTGTGTGAATGAGTGTGTGTGCCCTGCGAGAGAGAGAGAGAGAGAGAGATCCTTTAACAACTGCCTTGAACTGCCCCCTTTTTTTTTGTCTTTCTTTTTTTTTTTTTTACAAAATTTTAATAAAAAGTAGCACTGAGGTGATGCAGGTTGTGTTATTACATCACAGCTTTACGTTGCCTCAGATCCTTGCCTCACTGTCTGTGTGTAGTTCTCAACATTCTCAGCATGTATATGTGACTTTCCAAATTTTTTTCACTATCCATAAACAGTTTCCAGCTGTCTAGTACAGGCAGTCAATTGCAACTAGGTGCAAAAAGTGTGTGTTTGTGTGTTAAGTCCTTTGCAAATGGCACTTGTGGTCAGGAGTGTTTATTTATTTATAAGGACGCCTAAGTTCCATGAAGGTCACCTAAATATCCAGATTAGTAGCATGGCTAAATGGTGACAGAAGTCAACTTTCGATTATTTATTATTAATTATGTGTGCATGGCTATATGCATATTTTTTTCTGTCATTTTTTAAACATACATTTATGAACAAAAGAGCATTTTGATAGTATAGAGAAAAGAGTTAGAAAATATTAGAAAGAATCTAAAATCTAATTATTAGAAAGAATAGTCTACATTTAAGGAATAGCATGGGGAAGCTTTTCTTGAAAATAAAAAGGCACATTTAAAAGAAATATAATTTTTTTTTTCCCTAGAAAGACTTATCCATGATATTGTTTAACAAATGTTATTAACATTACATGTATTAGGTTAACAACTATAGTAGCTGACAGTTGGATTTATTTCATCTACTCATTGGGCGCCTTTTCTTCACTATGCTCTTACAGTGACTGGAAGGATGGAGCTTAATACTGTGCATCATACAGGGTAAAGCCCTCAAAACAGCATATGAGACACTGTCTTGCTCTATTTATGGTCTCGCTGTTTTGTTAAATAAGTAATTATTACTAAAAACTACTGTCTGAATTTAATCAAATCCAATTTAAATGAAATTGTATAACATTTATATTGAAAGAGGCAAATTGTTCTAAATTAATCCATGATCTTTATTGCTCTGAGCAAAACTGGGGTTTTAATAATTTTGACTTATTTGACTTTTACTTCCTAAATAAATTTCTAAAACTAATCTTGTTCAATAAGAAAATATTTTATGAGACAAATGACATTATGTTATTGATGCTATTGACATTAAAGCAGCTGTACTGCTGATACGTACTTTTACATACTTTTTATGTATTCAGGTTTCTGTTTGAACAGGACCATTTTCTATACACCAGAAATGGTCATGGATAATTAATGATAACAAATAAATAAATAAATAATAATAATTGAGTGGCTCTACCATTGAAGTGGTTTGCTGGCCCATTAAATATGTACATAATTGCATAACCGAATAAAACTCAAAAATGTTTCTGCTTTATTGGATCTATACATTAAGTATAATATTCAGTCTGCTGAAATACATACTGTATGTACAACAAAAAGTGAGGAGATAATTTAAACAAAAATGGTTTAATGCACATCTAAAACAATTATTTATTTGCAGAATTATTTATTTATTTATGGCATACATTTTTGTGAAGCTGCTTTGAGACAATGACGATTGTTAAAAGCGCTATATAAATAAAATTGAATTGAATTGAATACATTTATAAGCCATTTTGCAGTAGCAAAAACACAGAACAATAAAATTCACTGCCATTTTATTTTTATTTTTTTACTTTTACAAAGTTCCTTTGTTTTCTAGTTCAGGTAGCACATATTCGATTTCCTGCCACACACCGGAATACATTTGCTGTAGACTGACTGGTGTATTCAAATTGCCCATGAGTGGGTGTGAATGCTTGTGCCCTGTATTGGGTTGGCACCACATCCTACTGTAGTTGTATCCCACAACTAAGTTCCCTGTGATAAACAGGGATAGGATCTTGTGACCCTATACAAGACAAGCAGTGTATATAATTGATGGATTTATGTTTTTCAGTGCTTTGTCTCATGTTATATGTGTTATATGTGTTTGTTTCAAAGTGAGGTGCCTACAGTATGTCAAACGCTCCCCACATGCATCAATTACCCTTGGCTGCCCATGGCCCTGTTTACCGGTTAACCAATTTTCCTTCCTTGGACCACTTTTGGTAAGTCCTGACCACTAAAGACATCCCACAAGAGCTGCAATTCTACAGTTGCTCTGACCCAGACATCTAAGCATCACTATTTGGCCCTTGTCAAAGTCACTCATATGCTTGCCCATTTTTTCCCTGCTTCCAATACATCATCTACTGTACATACAGAAAGAAAAGGTTTACTTGCTGCCTAATTTATCCCCACCCACTTCCAGGTACCATTGTAATGAGATATTGTTCCTGTGACAAGGGCCAGATTGTGGTGGGTGAATGTACGTATTTAAAATAACTGCGAAGTCAGCAGTCTTCCCTATGAGTATTTATTTTTATTTACTTCAGTTAACAATTAAATTTTTTCTTCTTTAAATATTTTATCTTTTTTCTTTAAAATACCCTTGAAAAAAATAAGAGTTAAAATATTATTAAACTTCATATTCATATTAATATTAATTAATTCATTCATTCATTCATTCATTCATTCATATTGTTTCTCTTTATAATTTTTGAAATCTCTTGCAAAAATATTAATAAAAAAACAACCTTGTTGAAATACAGTATATTTACTAAGCAAACAAGCAAGCACACGCACACGCACGGCTGTCCTATTGAAGCTTCTTCATAATCTGATTAGCTCACTAAACCTTTCTGTTCTACGTCACAGGCATGCAATCAACATACACAATCAATCAAATCAGTCTATGTGAGATTTCCTTCCATTAAGAGCATCATTTCTATGTTATTTAATATTCTATCTATCAATGTATATGTATTTAGCTCAGTTACTGTGACTTTCCCTAAATACTTGTTTTGGAAGGAGTCATGATTACAGCGCAAGGTGTCTGAGGATTAGGTAACATTGGCACATTCTATCTGTTGATAGTTTATATTTAGCTGAGTTTATGGATCTGGGTTTGTTGGACTGTTTTGCACAGTAAAACAGACTAGATCTTTTTCAATTTATTTGGTGAGCCTGGATTAGAACATTATCAGGACAGTCTTGGCTCATGGCCATATGCTTGACAACCCTGGGTGGAGAGAGGACATACTGTAAAGTAGTAGAGACAGTGGGAGGAGGTCCAAGGCAGAGATTACTAAACAGATTAGCTTGGGGTCATGGAATAAAGTCTTTCCTGGGGCCACAAGAAACATCGCTTCTTAAGCAAAAGGAGAATAATGCAAGGAGGTGAGAGGGGAAAACATACAATTTTTTAATAATGTCAAAATAATTATTTAAATAAGTGATTAAGACATATGTAGTGAAATAGATTTTAAAAAATAATAATTTACTGTTCTGATCATGATCGTCATCATAATCACTTTTTGGCCACTTTTCTCAACTGCATTAAAAGTACAGTAAGTATACAAATTTGTATGGTCCTCTGTGTACTTCATTTTCTGTAAATTCCTCTTTAATTTCATGCTATTTTTCTGTTTTGCTTTGACATTGTTGCCAATATTTTGTTCAGTGTAACTTGGTCTTGTTGGAGTATTAAAAATGGATTAGTGACTTATTTCTCAAAGATTGCATGAGAGGGGTGAATATCATGTGGGCTAAGGGATACATTTACCTCAGGTTTACATATTGATAAATAACTGTAGAGAAATAGAAATATAATGCACAGACACGGCGTGACTCTCTCATTATGAAATTATTTGATAGTTCTAAATACTGAACAAACTGAGCCCAACTGAAGAAGTTGAAGCTGTTATTGGTGTCTGTTCCTGATGCAGAAGTCAGAATGAACAAAATGCCACTTACTGTGGATAACATTTAGTGACATTCCAAGGAGAAATGTGAATCTGTAAGAAGGATCCATGCCTGTCATGCAAGGTGTTTGTGTGTTAGATATTAATATAATGGTTATGGTTACTTCAATAAATAACTGTAATTTTGTCCAACATGCAGAACAAGCTGTGCGGTCTGCAAGAAAGCTACCACATGCCCAGAAAGGTCAAGGTAAAGCCTAAAGATTTAAAGATCTCTGAAAGTACGGGATGGCTAGTGCACTGAACATAGTAGGGCTTTTACTGTATCTTATCTTATCTTATCTTATCTTATCTTATCTTATCTTATCTTATCTTAATGGAGACTTGGAGTAATTGGTCATTTTAGTACTAAAACTATCAGTGAATGTGAAACCATCCTCAATAGTAACATGTACAGTGTAAAAATTTGGTCAAAAAGAACATAAGTTTTAAATAGTTGATTTAACAACAGCATTCAACTTCCTATCATCAATCAATCAAGTCCATTCTTGCATTAACTGACTGTTTCCATCAATCATCTCCTAAGGCTAATAACATTATAGTAATAGCGGACAGAATGGTACAAAGCAAATGCAATGGCTTCCTTCACACAATGTGCATCAGCTTTCCACACATAGCAAGTAATGCTCATGTCTTTTACTGTATCCACCGCTTATGAATATGTTTACGTTACAAACATATGAAACATATGAACATGAAATACGTTTTGTTACATTACTTTTTGTGTTTTACCAAAGTGCATACAGTAGTGTAAAATACATTATCCCACATAGTGTTGTTAAGTGTATAAAAGGGTGTTTGAACAACATCCAAATAACAAAATGTCTTATTTCACAGAAAGTATCATGGATGTTAAGCGACGCATACTGTACCTGTAATTCATTACTGCTGGAATAACTGCAATGGCTTAGACAAAGTGTCATTGGCTTGTCATAGCTCCTCAGCTCTGGCAGCTACGTGTTGTGCTTGTGGGAGTTTCAAGTTTATAAAATAAGGTTATATAGTGGTTTTCAATTTAATTGTTTTTGTTATAGACAACCTTGTATCAGAGTATGTGCTCAGCGACACAATTGCACCCCACCAAGGCTGGTTGGTGTGTATATGGTGTCACGGCGTGCGCCTGTGATGGGCGTGCACCCAAATTACTATCGCTCCTCGCTCACTCCTCGCTCACTAGTTAGGCGGTCTCCCCCCCCCTTTACTGTAGGTATGTGAAGGAGCAGGGCCGCGGAATCAGGCACGGCTGGTAGAGGTGGGTGATACTGCTACTGAAAATTACAAGAATAGTAATAAAATTAAGAACAGAAAAACAGAATAATACTATAAAATATACATTAAACAATAATATAGTAACAAAATTTTCTCCCTTTAACAGTACTTATCTGGCTTTAACAAAAAATAAAGTTCCCAAAATTATTACTAGAAAATAAAGCATCGGTTTTAATAACAAATTAAATAATTTCCTTATTTGGTATACTGTCTTAGCTTATAAACAAAGTGCACACAATATCCAATAACTAAACAAAAAATACCAACCACTATTAGCTTTTTACCTCCAAAAAAAGAGGAAAGTGTTATATACAAGCTCATTTTAAATATTATATTTCATGCAAAATAAATAAAATCACTGGTTTAAAAAAGCCCTTAATATCGATATTTTGACTTTTGGATCGATCATTTTCGATACAACCCCTATATCGAAAGTATCGATATTAAGGATCGATACGCCCACCCCTAACGGCTGGTGAGCTATCGCCGCTAATGATCCCGGGCTTCTCTCTGCGCTATAAAACACAGCGGGGAGTGTAGCTCGGGGTCTGACTGTTGGGAAGCTGGACTTTGCGACGCGATGGATTTTAGGAGAGACAGTGGCACGTGAGCAGGGGCGATGTGATGCGCCCCATAGACTTTAAAAAGGGGGAATGTCGCCCCTTTGATCTCCGTGAGAGGACAGCGCGTGAACGAGCTGCGCGAGCTCCCACGGCACCTTCACTTCCGCGTCGAGCCCGCCTTCGCATCCCTGCTGCCAAAGTGGAAAAGGCCGCAGAGAGGACTGCGTTAGGGCCCCCGATCCCAGCCGACAAAAGGCGCCCAGCCGACAAAAGGCGCCCAGCCGACGGACGTCCAGGAGAGACTCCCGGTCCCGGCCTCCACATGCTCCCAAGTCGCCGCTCTGCCCACCGTCACCACTCACCAGCCTGTGCCCGCATGCCAGCGGGGCAACTGCCAACCAGACCTGCACGTGCATCACCTTCCCTTCCCTTTCTTTCTGTCCTCCCTCCTTTAACCCTTTCCTTCCCCAATTTTTCTAAATAAATTACTCTTTTTCATGGTGCCGCCCGTGCACATAGAGTCGAACCCGTTACAATGCACACTGTGTGTGTGCATGTTTCCCTGTATCATGACTCAGCAAAACATGTATAAGTTATTTTTATTTAGCATTTATTTATATTATGCTACATTTACATGTTAATTTGTGACCCTATGGGTTTAATGTCTAGGAATTTGCAGATTTTCAATTCTAAAAAGCTGGCTGCAGTGCTCTTCTTAAGCTCAAGCATATTTTAACAGTTCTGTCAGTTACAAAAAAGAAAGGAAAAATTTAATTTTAAAATGGTGCTCTAAAAATGTTCTCTAAAAAAAGAAAAGTAGACAGGAATGGACAGTCTTAAATTGTTTATCTTTCCATGGAAAGTTCAAAACCAGAATGTCTCATATGTTCCAAGACCATGGAAATGATTAAAAACGGCAATATGAAGTGCAGACAAGACAAAGAACAAATAATTTGAGGAAACATGCCCATCAAAAGGGGCTGGTAGCAGAACGTCTTTTAGCTGGAACCAGCAATTCAACTCAAAAGATAATAAAATATCTAACTGATGGTAAATGAGGTCAATATTTGAGATGGAGACGATCCTATACTGTTACTGAGATTTAATAATTGAAATGTGTTTAACTCTCTTTTACTTTGCACTTCTTTTACATCTCAGAATTTCAGCGAGTGTCAAAGAAGCAGCCTGAGGACCAATATCTCTCTCTACAGGAGGAGAACAAACTCCTTAAACAATATGTTCATATACTAGAGAAGAAGTTACACAGGTGAAATACTGTATATACAACATCATTGTTGAAATTTCCCCGCTGTAGGACAAATAAAGGTCTATCTTATCTTAAGGTATATCTTATCTTGAACACCAATGTCACATAAACAGCATAAAAAACGTTGTCACATGAATTGTAATAAGCAAATACTTTGATTGGATAATTACTGCAGTGATGAATATGCCGTGTCTGGCAACAATTCTCTTGCATTTTTTTAAATAAAAATAAATGTTTGTGCATTAAGTTGAAACAATACCTTGGGGAATGTTTGCCATAGTCAGAGCTAAAGTTGATTCAATGAAATATTAAATTGTGCAGATTATTTTTGGGCAGGCAATGTATGACTTGCATATGCACGCACAAACAAACACATACTTTTGAAGAACCTTAAATGCACTCTAGAGCCAAGCAGTTATTCGCCATGTCTTTCTCTGTAAGGTTGTCCACTACATTCTCAAAGCTGCGGAACAGAAATTCTGGCTTGGCTGAAGGCCAGAATGGTGAAGACACTATTGAGGAACTAAAGGATCGCGTTGCACTTCTGGTGGACCAGAAGGAGTTGTTACAGAGAAAACTTGGCATGGCTAGACAGCAGATCCTGGCTCTAAGCAGACAAGCTCACCAAAACCCATGCATGGGTAAGTAGTGATGGCAGAGTTTCTTTATTTAACAACAGCAACTGAGCCCTATGTTTTAAACTTTCAACTATCTGTTTTTTTCAGTAATCAAAAGCTCTGGACTTCTGATCTTTTACTGTTGATATAATGTAGTGATAACACTGATTTTTACTCAGTAATTGTTAATAATTGTGTAGCCCAGCCCGAGTGTGGCACAAAGTCACACAAGATTATAGTCAAGTTTAGAGATAAATTTAATGGACAAGTCAACAGCATAAACAGCAGACACAGATATACTAACTACAGATGAAGCCATCTTAAATTGCTGCCTGGTTCATGACGGAAAGTATGCTGATTCATGACTGAGCCCCACCCAGCTTTGCTCTGAATGTAATGGGAATATGCTCCCCCTCTAATGAAGTGTACTAAACACCATTTTTTAAGTTTGCTAAGTGTAGCAGAAAGTTGCTGTATATCTGCCAGGGGGATTAATAAGCAGCAACAAGAATCTGACATGTTTCCATTACCAGGGTAACGTGTGGAGGAGGTTAATGTTGCAGGGTGCTCTGAATGGAAGAATTTGTCAAAGCCAACGGGAAGTTCCCCTAACTGACAATCCCTAAACAGGGAGCAGGGAGTGTACTGTTTAGATATACTGTGGAGCAGATTGCAGCGTCTGACCTTATGAGCAACCCACGGACTGTTTCCAAGTTTGTAAGGCAAATATTAAAGATATTACTTGGGTTGCTCATTTCAATGAAGGAGTGAAGGAAAACTAATTTTAATTCGAAGAATAAACGAAAATTGCCATTTTGAAATCATTATTTCATTTGAATTCCAAGGGGAAAAAGCTGTCTAAACCTACCCTGGCCTATTTGACAAATTGCCACACCTAGGCCTGATTAATGCCAGACCTGTTGAATCAAGAAATCACTTAAATAGTACAAGCAACAAATCATGGTGCAATCTGAAGAAATTTAATTGACAAGTATCAGTCTGAAAGCCATTTCTAAGACTTTGAGGCTCCAGCCAACAACGGGGGAAAGCCATTTTCCACAAATGGCCTCCTCCCCAGGAATGGTCAGCCTACCAAAATTACTCCAAGATCCACAACAACGACTCATCCAGGAGCTGATAAAAGAACAAAACACAACATCTAAAGAACTGCAGGCCTCACTTCCCTCAGTTAAAGTCAGTGTTCATGATTTAACAATAAGAAAGTGATTGGGCAAAAATGGCATCCATGGGAGAGTTTCAAGGTGAAAGCCACTGCTGGCCAAAAAAGTTTTGTCTCATATTTGGCAAAAAATATCTTGATAATCCCCAAGATTTTTGGGCAAATCTTTTTGACAAAGTTTTGCTATAATGAATTCTGTGCCACACATTAATTCTGTACTTTAAAGAAAATCCTGAAGGAGAATGTCCAGCCATCAGTTTGTGACCTTGAGCTCAAGCGCACTTGGGTTATGCAGCAAGACAATCATCCAAAATACACCAGCAAGTCCACCTGTGAATGGCACTGAAAAATGCCTCTGAAAAAAATACAATATTAAAGTTTTGGAGTGACCTAGTCAAAGTCCAGAATTAAATCCGATTGAGATAGCGGGGACATGACCTTAAACAGGCTGTTCATGCTCGAAAACCCTCCAGTGTGGCTAAATTAAAACTATTCTGCAAAGAAGACTGGGTCAAAATTCCTCCACAGAGATGTGAAAGACTTATTGGCAGTTATCACAAACCCTTGGTTGCAGTTTTTTCTGCCAAGGGTGGCACCGGCAATTATTCGGCTTTTACTTTCTCACATTGGGCCAGGCAGGTTTGGACAGCTTAATTGCATTAATAAATTAAATCATCATTTAAAAACTGCATTTGGAATTTACTCTGGTAAATTTAATCTTTGTGTAATAAATAGACTGGTGTAATCTACAATGATCTACTGAATCCACCTGCCTCATATTAATTATCTCCATGTGGTATCATGATCTATAGAAGCATGGACACCACAAGGATTCTTATGATGCTTTGTGGTATCTGTCAGTACAAGCTGTTGGCAGTAGATCCTTTAAGGTTCATAAGCTGCAAGTGTACCTTCATGGTTCAGAATTGTTTGTCCAGCACATATCACAGACGCGTCATCATACTGAGATTTTGGGACTTTGGAGGCCAAGTCAACACCTTAAACCTGTCATGTTCTTCAAATCAGTGCGGCAGGGCCCTTTATTCTTGAAAGAGGCCACTACTGTTATGCTGAATACTGTTGCCATAAAATATTGTAGGTGGTATGTGTCAAAGTATCCACATAGACATAAATGCCAGTACTCAAGGCTCTCAGAAGAACACTACCCAGAGCATCATTCTGCCCTGATCAACTAGTCAGATACCAGTGGCCTCACTTCTGATAAGATATATCTAGATTCCACAGTATGCATGCCTATTCAAGTCCATTCATTCTTTTGCAGGGTGTCACCATTAAATTGCACTTTGTTCTCAAAAATACATTCATACATACAGTACACCAACGTGTTACCTCCTAAAGTATGGGTGTTCGATTATAATTTAAAGACGTCAGATTATTCAAAATTCGTCAAGTAAAAGCTCAGTACTGGAGAGTGTTGAATGAAATTAATTGTTTATCTGCATCAATTGTTGTGTATTTTAGAATGGGGTGTACAACAAGAGGGAGAGGTCACACAAACAGCTCAAACAGTCCCAGCTCATTTCGCACTCAGCTTCATGAATGATTACAAAGGGATGACTAAAAGATTGTAAGTTTGGTATTTGTTAGTTTTTTTGTTGATTAATGGATGATACATGTTTAAATCTCTGTAATGATACAAATATACCTAATTGTGAAAAGTACTACTTACTTCATCCAAAATGTAAATTTTTCATAAATATGTGTATGAAAATGTGGATTCTAATGCCACCATCAATACATTAGAATGTTCATTATTCATTGAACTGTTCATTTTGATCACTCACATGAAATGTTTTATTCTTATGAATAGAGATTTCTTAGTCATTACATTATCTAATAATTTAAAATCAGATAGGCCTATATTTAAAGTTGGCAAAGCTCAAATGTTTGCATTAAAAAGTTGGTTGTGCTTAGTGGGCAGTTCACAATACGTCGGAGCTGGGACTCATGGAAGGTGGGGTGGATGTGTCACATAGAATAAGGTAGCAGGAGTTGAATGGCGCATGGGTTGACAATCCTGGTCACAGTGAAAGGACCGATGAAACGAGGTGAGAGTTTGCGTGACAGTGTTTTTAGGAGGATATCCCTGGTAGCAAGCATGACTCTATCCCCTACTGTACATGATACTTCGGGACCTTGGTACACTGGCGGTCTGCCTGTACGAATTAGAGGATTGTAGCAGGGTGCGTCTTGCTTGTAACCATGTTCGCTTGCAGCAGCAGACAAACGGTGGGACGTCCACTTCGCCTCTTGTGCCGGGAAGAGCGGAGGCTGGTAGCCTAGGCAGCACTGGAACGGGGATAGCCCTGTGGAGGCGGACGGTAGGGAGTTGTGGACGTATTCAACCCAGGGAAGAAACTTGCTCCAGAAGGTAGCGTCCCAAGTGGTCATGCACCTGAGAGATACCTCCGGTGCCTGATTCTTCCACTCTGTTCGACCGTTGAACTGGGGGTGGAATCCTGAGGATAGGCTGGGAGTGGCCCCGATGAGATTGCAGAAGGCATTGCAGAAGGTGAACTGTGGGCCCCGATCTGAGACGACATTAGAGGGAAGGCCATTAAGTTGGAAGATGTGGAGTATTAGTTGTTCCGCTGTCTCCTTGGCGGAGGGTAGTTTGGGAAGTTGAACAAGGTGAACAGACTTAGAGAAGCAGTTAACAATGGTCATGATGCAGGTGTTGCCGTCAGACGGGGGTAAGCCAGTGACAAAATCGAGAGAACTATGGGACCAGGGATGGTCAGCACAGGTAGGGGTCTGAGAATTCCAGCAGGGGGTCAGTCGTCATGCTTACTTCGGGTGCAGTTATCGCAACCAGCCACAAACCTGGCTACGTCCTCCTCCAATGTGGGCCACCAGAATCGTTGCTGAATGAGGAAACAAGTCAGGTGGGAACCTGGGTGGCAGAATAGCCTGGATTCGTGGCCCCATTCCAGGACCTGTGAGCGTAGTCATGAAGGGACGAAGAGACAATTCAGAGGGACATTGCTTGGTCTGGGTTACTACAGTAGGTCAGAGCCTGCTTGACTTTGGTCTCTACTGTACTGTATGTCTAGCTCCAAGGTGGAGATGAGACAACAAGGTGGCAGAATGGAGTTGCAAGGCGCGGGATCCTGTCGGGGGGAGAACTGACGCAAGAGGGCGTCAAGCTTCGTGTTCTTTTAACCTGGGCGGTAGGACACGGTGAAGTTGAACAACGACCGCCGTGAAGAACAACAACGTTGGTTGGAGCTCTCAGTTGCCTACGTCATAGTTCCTCCGCAGGAGTAAAAAGAGCAAGAGTGTAGCTTGTTGTGAAGTTGTGTGGAACTCACTCTTCTCGGCTTTAATGAAGAGGTTTTTCTCTAAGAGCCTTTGCAAAACTTGGTGAACGTGGTACCGGGGCTCCTCCAGACCTTGAGAAAAAATGTAAATGTTGTCCAATTACATGAACACGAAGGAATTCAAGAAGTCACAGAGGACATCGTTAATGAGGGCCTGGAATATGGCAGGGGTATTGGTCAGTCCGAATGAAACCACCAAATATTCATAGTGCCCAGTAGGGGTGGTGAAGGCCGTTTCTACTCATCGCCCTCCCGGATGCGGACGAGGTGATAAGCATTTCCTAGGTCGAGTTTGGTAAAAATGTCTGCTCCCTGGAGAAGTTCAAAGGAGGTGGCCATGAGTGTTGGAGGATGGCCGGATAATTCCAGCGGCGAGGGACTTCGTGATGTACTTATTCATGGCCTCACTTTCTTGGTGTACCAGAGAGTAAAGTCTTCCTTTTGGAGGGGAGGTGCCTGGGAGGAGATCAATAGGACAGTCATGTGGCGGGAATGACATGGCTCGGGTCTTGTTAAAGACCTACCTGAGATTGTTGTATTCAGTGGGGACTTTGGTGATGTCCAGGGTTTCGTTGGGTGTGACTGGAATAGGAGGTAAAGGAAACGCTGAGTGAAGGCATGTCGTAGAACATGAGGAACTCCGACCCGCGATGACGTGCTTGCCCGAGGACCAAAGTGGCATGTGACTTGTTGATGATGAAGAGGCAGATCTCCAACGGCACACAAGGGTTCATTATTGCCTTGACAGTAGAGGCGTTGATCATGTTCCGGTTGGTGCTGGAATCAATGAGTGCCTGAATCAGATGGGCCTGGCCATTGACGATTAGAGTGGAAGAAGGGAGTGTGGTTCTGGGAGTCTGTCAGGAGGAGTGCCCACTAGTGCTCCCAGTCTGGCTCTAGTGCTCCCAGTCTGGCTCTAGTGCTCCCAGTCTTTGAGCATATGTCCTGAAGCTCCACTGTAAAAACAAGCCACTTGTAGGTGGCGGCATCTCTCCTCCTCGGAGATGTGAGCCTCAAACCTTTCAGAAAGATGTCCGCTAGGGCTCTGTTGTTCCACCCAATAGAGGTGGCTAGGGTATGGAATTGGATGGCATAGTCATAGGTGGAGCGGGATCCCTGACGAAGTCTCAATAACCTAGTTCTGGCCTCCCTGCTGATGTGAGAATGGTCTAAAACCCTTTTTCATCCACTTGGAGAAGACCTCGAAGTTCTCGCAGCATGGGTTGTGAGAATCCCAGAGAGCCATGCTCCACTCCCTGGCTCTACCGATAAGTAGCATGATTTCATAGGCTACCCCGAGAACGTTCTGACGAGAAGGGTCAAGGAAACGAGAGCAAGAGTTCAAAAGCCATGAAATCAGAGCAAAGTGACAAATCCAAATCATGAGACGAGAAATGGGAAAATGAGAAACCAAAGCGAGACTGATAATGTGAAAACGCGCTGCGCTTCCTTATAAGGCGGAAGAAATCAGCGCGGGCAAGGCGGTCTGGGGCCGTGTACGGAGACATGACAGCACGTGAAAACATGACCGTGTGGTGAGTAGCATGACAGCATGGGAAAGGAAATGTCAAAGATGAAAGTGGTCATAGAACAGCGTGAATGAGCAGAGAGCATGACGGGTTTATATTAATTAGTCTTCTTATGTATAAATTCAAATACAATCAGAGCATGATTTAAAAAAATTTTTTCTGAATTGCAAATTTCTTGTGTAAATGCTAAATATAGTGACTAACTTTTGTCTTTTGGTTCTCTGCCTTTTATCTTCCGTGTACTGACCACAGCTCTGTTCTGCTCTTCATTATTAGTTTCACAGAACCAAAGCCACTGAGGTTAAGAGCGCTCGAGCTGGCAATTCAGTCCCTAAGAAAAACTTTTGAACTAAAGGAGACAGAACTAGAATATCCTATGAAAGATTTGCACATGCAGCAAGTTGATGGACTCAGGTAATGAAAAGGCTTACTTAAAAAGTAAGAAAATAATGAGTGAATAATACAGTACATAATGTTAAGCACTATATGGTCTGAAATTTATGATCATGCTCATACTGTACATGCTCAACATCCCATCCTCTTACCGATATAGAACCTTGTGCTGTATTGCACTAGTTTTTAATGGATATTTAGCAATTCAGCATACAGTATATAAATGACAGTGATGTCATGTGAGAAGGCCTGGGATAAAGTAAACAATGCAATTTATCCCACAAATGTTCACTTGGATTAAAGTTAACTTGGGTTGATTTGGTGCAGGCCACTCCATTTCTTAAACACCAAACTGACAAACCACCTCTACATGTGAACAGACATTATATTCAACATTGCTTCCAATTTTCTGGCACCAGTTTGGGGAAGGCTTGCATATGTGAGTAATGATCATGGTGCACAGATTATTCACCATAAATGTAGCAAGTTCAAAAGAATAGTTCCTCATCTGTCTGACCAAAAATAGAGAAACGTTTACAACATCAAAACACAATGACCACACATACAGACTTGTACAGTACATGCCTACATGCACATCTCTGTAACTAATTTTCTATCCACTGATTGCAGACTTACCATAAAAGGTAATGTAGATGTGATTAGACTGCAGAAACAACTGTCCAATGGAAGGACTTCTCATTTGGTCATTAAGGATAATTATACAGTTTTAAAAGAGGTGGGTTTTGGAGAATGTAATGAGATCTAAAACAGACTCTGGATCTAATAATTTCTTTGTTTGTTAAAAGTATGGCTAGAAAATTTTAATTGAAGACCCTAACATATCTGAATACAAATGTTATTAAAAAAAATAATCATACATGAGTTAAATTGAGATCATGACTGTTAAAAGTTTCTATCTTTCTATTTTTTGTTACACTATGTTATCAGGCTTATGAGGCCCAGCTGGAAGAAGTGAGTTCTAAGTTCCTTATTCTTATTCTGCATTCCTATTTCATGGTTACATATGTTTATAGAATAATATACTGTAAATATAACTTGAAACTGAAAATGAATCAAATCAGAGTAAATTGGTGACATGATCATTGGCACCCAAGGCTCATTAATGTCTGTGGGAATCAAAAGCCATTTGCTCAATACCAGCCCATTCTGTGGCCCAGTATAGCACAACCTACTGAAAGTCATTGCTGGCCATGATAGAAAGGCAACAGAACTCCCAATGCACTACATCCTATTTGAAATAGTTTGTTTATATGTTGGAGAATTTAAGAGGCAGCTCAAGAGAACGCACTGAAGCAAACATCTAATGTTAAAGCAGAATAAAAATAAGTAGTTTCAACAATTTATTCCAGTAATTCACACAAAAACAAATTTTTTAATATCAATCAAGTCAAGAGTTATATGAGGTAGTATATTAATATAGATATATTTACACACACTCAAGAGCTGGAGTATATAATTTTCACAGCCAAGTCTCCAGACATATTAAACCATCTTGACACTTGTTTACACATGTTAACAAGTGACCACTGCGCCTATAGCAGGTTTGGGAAAGGTCTTTCATGCTCTATTATTCATAATAATTTAAAAGAAAATTGACTTATACAAATGACACAATGAATCAGTAATAGTGCCTTTTGGTGTGAACTATCAAAGTAACCACATAGCCACAAGTATCTCAGTCTGTAAGGCTAATTTAGTAACATTTTAACATACTGTATTTGAACAAAGTTGAAGGAACAAATGCTTCCATGATATGACTCAGTTCACAAAACAGCAGTGAGTTTATACAGTATGCTTGCCAAAGATGGTATAGTGGAAGTTGGAAGATGAATGTGCACATATCTGGCATGTACTCATATAGTACAATTCAATAATTGTATCTACCTCATACAATTCAATTCCGTTCAAATTTATTTGCATAGCACTTTTAATAATAGACATTGTTACAAAGCAGATCTACATAAATTTTTTAGAAAAAAATGTATAAATTATAATGATCAGTTTGTCACCACATGCATTACCAAGCAGACCATATGGGACCATACTGAGAAGTAGGGCACCAGGATGCATCAGATTCTCTCAGTGTCATCAGAACTCCAACCAGAAATAGGGTTCCAGGGTGTTTCAGTTGTGTCAGACATATCTGGAATGCACAATGGGTCGTAATTACTGTGATCTCAACAGTGCCACATGTACTGTACCTTGATAAAGTCAATATACATTTTGTGCATAGTGCATGCAGAGAGTCTGGCAAAACTATACAGTATATGACAGCAAAATTAAAACGGAGAATCGCTAAAGGAAACCCTGGGGAGTAAGCCAACTACTTCACTGTGAATAAAGATGTAGGAAGACTATACAAGTAATATTATATACGAGAGTATCAAATGAAAGACTGGACATCATAATCACACCAAGTTTTTTTAAAAACTGCTGAACATAATGAAGCAGAAAGGCTATCCTCTTACTATCTGATCATTAAGCTCACATCTAGCTGCATGTGGTTCTATAGTATCAGTACTTCTATCTTGTCAGAATTGAGTTGAAGGAAGTTAATAAGCATCCAGCATCTGGCTTCGCTGAAACATATAACTGTGTGCCATGTGTACAGTACATATGAATTATTTCATTATCCAGAGGAAGCATACTGTATAGAGAGAATAGCAGTGGACATAAAACATAACCTCTCACTCATCTTCTATACTGCTTTATCCTGTATTCAGGGTCGCAGGGGCCTGGACCCTATCCAGGGGTCTTAGGGCACGAGGCAGGCTACACCCTGGACAGGGTGCCAATCCATCGCAGGGCACACATACTGTACACACACTACGGGCAATTTGGGAATGCAAATTAGCCTAACCTGCATATCTTTGGACTGTGGGAGGAAGTACTCGGAGGAAAAAACATAACCTAATTAGATCATATTACCATCATGGTAAAGAGCAGCTATTGTGACAGTTCAAGGACTATTCCCTTTCACATGCCAGCCTGGAGCTCCTGACAATCAAATGCTGCCCTTGTTACCTTCTTTGGTAATTTACCTTGGTTATAGACAGTGCTGTTTATATTACACCTAAGATGGACACAGGCACAGACTGTTTGTCTTATGTGAGCTACATGAAAAACACTGGGATGGGGCACCATCCCAGCTGCTCAATTTTTTTTATATATATTATAATAATAAATTAATATTAATAATATACATATACAAATCAACAAAAATATAAACGTATATATTGCATTTAACGGTGAACGCTGAGTAGGCTAAGCACACGTGATGACGCGCGCGCCCTCACCTCTGTTACGGCTGCCAAAAATGATAATAATTGAACAATATGCCTGGTCCTGGAAAGAGACATCAACAAACCAGCGCCAAGAAATGAAAGGAAAAAAAGCCCAAGATGAAGCCCGTGCATCACTTTCAGGTACGTTCATAATCCTGTGAAACTTTATTTTATTCTGT
>JAQQZT010000019.1:9339383-9350136 GCA_030068275.1 Clarias platycephalus | reverse complement strand
AGTAGGTGTTTTTTTATTACTTTATTTTTACTTCCGTAATATTTGGGGGAGGGGGCACAAAAGTAAATTTCTGCTTAGGGCACCGATTTGGTCAGCAGCGGCCATGTATGTAACCCTGAACTTCTCTCCATTCAACCACCTGGGACGGTGGATTTCTGATAAAAAATTAGAAGGTCTATTTGGACATGAAATATGATGAAATATGATTTTGATGCAAAATACTGATGCAGGTTTAGTAATCTCTTTAGTCTCTTTAATCTCTTTTAGTTTCTAGTGACTGCAGTGTGTGCATGATATAAAAGTAGTGGATTGGTTACTCAGAGTCCTGTTTGGAATTCTAACTCAGGAGATATGGCTAAAAAAATTAAAATAAAAGGTGTCAAGTTTCCCTACATATATAGTACTGTATATAAGTCATGTTTAAAATTGTGTGTGTGTGTGTGTGTGTGTGTGTGTGTGTGTTTGTGTGTGTGTATAAAGGCGAGAGGGGGATGGGTGTGTGCATGTGAAGGGGCACAGTGTCCAATGATGCGCGCACACACATAACGACAGGCTGATACAGATAGAGAGAAAATGGATCTTTAACTTCTCTAATGAGACTTTATTTTGCTTTACACGTGCGCACACACGTGTGTTATAATAAACTGTACACGCACGCTGTACACACACGGATACAAACACAAAATAAAATATGTTTTACGCGCACACACGTGGTCACAGTGTTATAGTAAACAGTACATGCATGCATGGATGTTGATTATACCAGTGAGAGACGAGCACTAAGACCCAGCAGGGGAGACGATTACCCACAATTGTGCATCGCAAGAGAGAGGAAAAACCATTGGCTAAGTTGTGATCACGTGACACTCAGCGTCAAAACAAGAAGCGCATGCGTGATACATAATATTCTGTACTCGTAAACCAAGACTTGTTTATTTTTCAAGTCAAATTTTATTTAAAAAATCTTTGCTCTTCTTGCGGAACACTCGCAAACCTCGTTACTCGCAATCCGAGGTTCCACTGTATGTGTTTTTGTGTAATAAAAATCAGCAGTCGTAGTAATAGGCAAATACAACATTATTAAAATGGCTGAAAAATAAAAGAATCAAGGTTTTTGGAATAGACTAGCCAACTGAAATGCTGTAGTGGGACCTTAAGAGAGCTTTGCATATGGGAGCTTCCAAAAACCTCATTGAGGTTGTCACGGCGTGTGCGTGTGATGGAAGTGTGTCACAATCTATTGTCGCTCCTCTCTCACTCACATGAAAGCTGTAATTGCAAATCAAGGTTATTCCACAAATTACTGATTTCTTAATATTATTTAGCCAAAGCATTAACACAATTTGTTCACAAATTATTTGCATTTAGTTTTATTTGAGTTATTAAAGCTCTCCAAATACTGCATGATGTTGGGTCACTTTGATGTGTTGTGATGTCATCATTTTGAATTTAGGAGAAATATTGTCAGCAGGTCACAAAAAAAATTAACAAAACTGTTCATCTCACCAGTACATGCACCTGTAAGAAAAGAAACATAAGAAATTATTATTTTGCAGTGGTATCTTTTTTTTTCCAGAGCTGTATATATATTTGTTTATGTATATGCATTTGTTCTGCAGTTTATATATATGTATGTACCACAGGGCCAGAGGTCACTGAAGGAGAACCAGGGGACCTTGCTGGGAAAGGTGGGGCAGTTAATTGAGCAACTGAAACAAGAAAAGCAGAAGACACTGTTGCTGGAAGGCAAGCTCCATACTGCCACTATCTCACTGCACAGCATAGCAGAGGTACTGAAGTCTTGACACATTCATATTAGTGAATTCAGGAATACATCATATAAACATAAACACTCTTACAAAAGCCAAATAATATCCATTTAAATGTAATAATATTGTAATAGATCATTCTCTAACCATTATTGTGATCTCTTCTTAGCTCCAGGAGAGGGTCTCAGACATTGAAGGGGAGAGGAATCTTCTGAAGAAGGGCTATAATGCTTTACTACTTAGGTGATTTTTATTTTATTACAGAACTTATCCAAAGAACCTAGTGCTTTTTTTCCCCATCTTGCATGTTCTATTATATCACTATTACTATTATGTTTTTTGCATTGGCCATTTTTGAATGTAGTCTGGCTAAGTTCAAATCAGAAGTAATCACCATAAAATATTTATTTATTATCATCACAGCACATTGAACCATAATGAACATGAGAGTGAAAAAGAGAGTGAGAGAGAGGAAGTAAAGAATTGCAGAGCTGGGACGTCGGCACTGGAGAAGAAGCTGGAGGATGAGAAAAGAGAGAGGGAAAAGGTAGAGCAAGAAAAAGAGAGGGTGGTGCAGGACTATGAAAGGAGTCAAATGGAAAGAGCACAAGAAAGGGGTGAGCATGTGAGAATATGGCTTATGGCATAAGGATATGAATAGGTTGAATGTTATGTCAACATAACTTGAATGTTTTCTCATTTAGCCATGACCACTTCCCTTAGAGAACATCATGACCTGCTGAAGCAAGAAGTGCAACAATACAGACAGAATGTCACAGCCCTACAAGGGAGACTAAACAGAGTATCAAAAGTAAAATATTATTGACTTGAAGTGTTTTATTATTTAAAAACAATGGCACAAATTAATTATTTTACCTTTTTGTGCTTACTCCTGTCAAAGGATTTTCATATGGATATGGAAGACCTTAGTGAAGTTCTAATGCTTATTAAGGTTGGTTTGCTTACACTAGATAGGGGAAGCATTAAAGTAAAAAGTATGACACAATTTAGACAAAAACTCTTTTTTACATTTTTTTTTTTTGTGTCTCTGCCTCTGTGTCTATTTTTCTTCACCTCTTCTTCTCAGGCTTTTCGACTGCATCACGAGAGCTGTGAAAGCCTGGTGGGCCTAGTGAACAATGAGAAGGTCAAGGGCTCATCACAAGAGCTGGCTGCTCTGCAGGCCTCTCATGCAGAAACCATACTAGAGCTGCAGAAAACTCGGGAACTGTTGGTAATGCAACATAGGCTCAATACTGACCTGCAGGTAACTACACTGTAGAAAATAGATTATTACACACTCTACTGCATTTTTACCACAGCATTTAAAATGACAAATAGTTTCATGTTGCCAGGCAGACATGAAGACAGAGAAGGAGAAAGCAGAAAGGGAAAAAGAATGGAAAAGATGTGAAGTTACTGAAAAAGACAAACTGTTAAAAAATAGGGATCTTCAAATCAATAGTTTAAAAGGTAGGACCTGTGGATTATTGAATACTGAATAAAATGTAATTTTGGCCTATAACTAATAAAATCTGTTTATTATCCCAGCTCAGCTAAAAGACTTAACTTACTGTCACAGAAACTACAACCAGAATATACCACAGCAATACCCAGGGACAATTGTGGATCAGGAGTTAGTCCAGATGACAAATGGTAAACCCATATTAAATCAGCTCCAGGATGGAAGTTTGCTTGAACTCAACCTCATTGGAGCCACGTTCACCCCTGTGGGATTGAGACTTTTGAGACAGCAGACAGGTGTCAATACCAGTGGTCCCCATGAAGTGGTAACATTTTGTACATATACACTCATTGACTTTGAAATGCAATCAACCCCACTGGTTTCAGGTACACAGCCAAAATATGGCTTCACATCCTGCTATGTACTCACCTCCCAAAGAATCACCAAGCTTGTGGGTCAAGGGGTGTGTGCACATGTTGAAGTACATCAGGTACTAGGAGGAGTGCAATTCATAACCCATGGAAGTGCGAGAATCCCTCTAATACAAACGCTGAAGCACAGAGGAGAAAAAGTAAATGGGAGAGTCAACATTACAGGTAAGGGCAATGTACAGTATGTTACCTAATAAAACCCCAATTTTGAAAAAGAAAGGTTTTCCAGTTCTAGTAGCCTGTCCTCCACTAACACTCATAATTCTGGTACTAAACTAAAGAATAAATGACTTCAGTGCTGCAAACAGTGGTTGTGTAAGATATTTTTTGTCCATCATTATTTTGGTGGAAAGGATGTTTAATTTTTGGGTTAGTGACATGCTGGGAGATACAGTATGTTGGGAGAAATATCCAATTCCATACATCAACTTACTCTTGATTTTACTCTCTTTAATTCTAAACTTATGATACCCCAGTCAGCTGTGTCCAGGCTCCTAGCAAATCTTTACATTACTTTATGTAAAGCTGGGAAAATAGTGACATTGAAAGACAAGCTGTCAAAAGCTAGCCCAAACGAGGCAAAATAAAGTCTGAAAACTAAAATAATATTATGTTTATATTATCAGAATAATAATATCTATATAAGATTTAATAATTTACTGATTGTAACAACTTTCTGGAATATCCTCAGCTGGATCAATTTGCTCTTCAAAATGGAACCGTTTGAGTTTTTTTCTCTGAGAAAACTTTGTTTTTTATTGCATTGTCTGGGGGGCATGTGCCTACTGTACGTGGATCACCCTAAATATTTACATTGTGAGTGTGTGGGTGTGACCTGTCTCAAGTCATTATCAGATGATGAAGTGCAGTGGAAAATCTGTACCTCTTCTTGGTTTCATACAGATTACATGAACTGAGAATACTTGTTTCATTTACACGCTTTAAGCTTTCTATGCATATATTTCTTATGTCTGTGTTTCAAGTATTTGCAGAGTTTCAGTTCATTGTACTGACGAATTGCAGAAAGATATTCACGGAGATTGAGACGGCTAAAAGTGCACCCTGTTTATTTTCTTTGTGGACCCCCGGGGTACGGGGATGTTCTATAATATTCATCAACTAATCAGGGCTGCGTTTCCCAAAAGCATCGTAAGCCTAAGTAGTTCGTAAAAATGATCGTACGAATTATCTTAATATTACGGTCTGTTTCCCAAAACCATCACCCTAGTGACTCCTAAGTAGCACTTAAAGCAGGGCTACGTGTAATTGTGTTAAGTGCACGTTTGGGAAACGCACGTGAAACAACAACGAATGTTCGCAAAATGACTCGTAGAAAACGCTCTTAAGCGCTAAGATCAATCATTAACGGGAAACCGGGCCCAGACTGATTACTAAGTATTTCATAAGATTGATTAAATAAATACATTTATTGATTTATATTGCTTGTATTTACCTTGCATTTTCAGTGCTTCCAGTATAAAAATACCATTTTCCTCACACCCCTATGTAGTTTCTGTGAACAATTTTAAAAAGCGTGCCAGTACTGTAGATGTTCAATTTAATGTTTTATTGATATGATATTCTGACTCTGCATTAACTTTACTCTTTCATTTTAAATAGCACTGCTTTTTTTTTCTTTTTTCTATAGGGTCCAAAGGGGAAATAATAGGGGTCCTGGAATTCTGCATCCGTCTGTTCTCTGAAGTGAATCCAAAAGATATTCACACAGATAGAATCACAGAAGAAATGATGACCAGCATGACTAAACAATTGCCCACAGACAGAGCTTTATACTGGAGCCACACACAGCTTGAGGTAAACACAATTTTCAGAATATGTATCACATGGTTGTAAAAATCTTACTGTGGTTCAGAAGGCAAAAATTGATGGAAATGGAAATAAATGTTGTAATGTTGCTTAAGGTTGTTGAAAGAAATGCCACAGAAGACGCATTACATAATCAAAGATAAGTTTGGTTCATTGGATTTTAGTGAAAAGTTTTTATTTCATGCAGTGTATAAATTCTTTCATTACTAATGCATGAGTTATCCAAGTATGGCAGAGGCCATGTATGGCTTTGAGTTAGTGGTGGTACTGGAACACTGTATGGGAGCATGCTGGAATGGTCTTCATCCTAATGCCTATTTAATACATTGCCTGTGTGATCTACCCCCAAATTCCACTCCTACAGCAATGAGTTGTACAGTCTCTGTGTTTTCAGACTCTACCATCTACCCATTAGCTGTTACAGCTGATCTGATTGAATACCTCTAGTTGAACAGCCTTTAGGTGTATATAATTGATGACAGCACAGGGCCAGCAAAGAGTCGTACTATTTACAGTACATAGCTAAGGCTTCCGTGCCATTGCAGGCCCTAATATCAGGCAGGACAATTAAAGGAAAGTGTAATACATCAGAAAAACTACCCAACTTAAAATTTAACAAACAGGCTCTGTTTTGTCCTTCTCATGAATGGAGACAAGACACACCCATGAGTCAAACATCCCCATGAAGGTTTTTTGACAGGTTTATACTTGACTGTTAGGGATTGTAGAGAATGTTGAGAATGATGCAAGTGCAAATATTAAGGGGATTTAATTATAAATACCAGGCAGACAACTCCAATACAGCATTCCAGTGGCAAAGTAAAAAAGCATACAGGATCAGGCAAGGTGAAAACAACAGTGACAGGGTAAAGGCAAAAGGTAAAAATTAGGATCAGGAAACATGTCTGGTCAAAATCAGAATATTAAGACACTATTCAAAGACTTGGAAAATTCAGACAGGAGCATGCAAAATATTACTTCACAGTGCCACAAGCTATAGAGTCTGCTTATATTGCATGTGGGTAATGGGGAACAGGTGTGCTCAATCAAAATTTTGGTGGACATGACTGTGTACCAGTATGTTGGGTGTTGTACTGTAATTCTCACTTACCAAGTTTGTGGGCTGTGGTGTTTGATGGAAAAAGTAGTTCCCCAACAGTACCACTGTGGTGGATTTGGGAGGTCCAGTGTCTAGCCAGACTAGGTAGCCTATTTGATACTACAGTATGTGGTCTCACTGCAATGTTTATTTGTCTGCTATTTATTTAGCTGTTTTATGTGCTGATGAGTGTCCTCATTCTGCTGGACCTCATAGCAGCATTTGACATGGTAAACCATGCACAAGATTCTCTTGTCTATTTTTGCAAACCTTGGAAACTGTGGCACGGTATGGCAATGGTCTGAATACCAGAATACTGTGCTGCACACGGACACACCACTGGTGTCCAGCAAGGCTCAGTACTTGGTTCTCTTCTGATCTTCTGCTTTTCACATCATTGCTATTTGGATTATACAAGCTGCTGCTGTGTGTGCCCAAGTGATGAGAGTTTTGCACACTGGTCAGTGGGTATAAATTTGCTATTAAAACCTGCTGTGACAAAGATCAAGTGTGATTTCCTTTTCTATGTCCCATAATATTGTGTCTGCAGAAGGATGAGTTCCTGGCTAGCTTCTTGGGGAGAGTCATACTGTAGAAGCAGTTAAGTGAATTATCTTTGGTATTTTTTTTAACATGGTCAAAATGAGATAATAAGATGGAATCTGCAAAAGAATGAGCAACCAGCCTCAAAAGGTTTTAGTTCCTGTGTGGACCTGAGTTATTGCACATTCTTATGGTCAATATATATGGAAAAAGGATATTTAACCCCCTCCAGCTAGTGTCTCAATTCCTCTAGGGCTAGTTTACAAGAAAAGAATAGTTTACAAGAAAATAATGCAATGGGGTGGAGTTTAGGTATGTTGCCAGCAGTAGTAAATGTACTTTTTTTTTTTTTTTGAGGGAGGTTCCAGCTGCTGTGGGGTTTCAAGTGATGCTTTTTCTTCCCACTTTTTAGAGTGATATAAGTGAATGTTCAATGAAGCTGAAGCTTTTTTTATAAAGTAGCCATAAAGATTGGCAAAGACAAGAAATCTCTGCCAGTATTTGACAGTTTATGGCATACTGTAGCCCAGGTTGTGACATCCCTTATTTTGAGCCATTTAAATCCCAATACAGACAGATGACTTACCCCATCAATGGCAAGCAATTTAACTTAATGGCTCTGTAGTGATATTCAACTTTTTTAAAGTGGTAAATGGTAACAACACAGAAACAACTCCTGGATGTTTTATTTTATCAGACAAGGTACAAGGTTAATGAGAGAAGGAAGTGGACTTACCACAGGGAGCATGTGCCCTGTATGAAGCTGAGTGCATCCTGGGACGGCGAGTATTTTGGACAGCTGTGAACAATGTGGTTGGGTTTACCACGGTAGAAGCAGTCTCTCCTGTTGTCTCCTTTTACAATCTCCTGTTCATCAGCACTCCACTACTATACAATCCACTACTACTGCTGGCATTATGCTGACAAATAATGTAAATGGTCTGCAATGAAGGCATCACTCTTGAATGCTTTTTTTTTTGGTCATATGTTCACCTGGCTCATCCTTTCTTTAGGTTTTTTTCCTTCATGCTGAGAAATTTAAAAGACTTTTGCTTCTGTTTCCTGTCAACAGGCACTTCCACTACTCAAGTTACTCAGTTTAACTCATATCTGTTTGCTAGGTTACGTTTTTCTCCATGCATGATACCTCCTTGTTGCCATACTTAAGGTAAATTTTGGACAACTAACCTACACCTCATGACCAGTCCACACAAGGTGGAACATTTAAACATAATATAGCACAATTTTGTCACTTGACAAAACTTGCCATGTCAGCGTGACTGTTCTCCATTTTCTGCATTGAAATAAAAATAAAAGCTGTTGCACTGAAAGGGGAAGGGAAAAACCACAGCACCTGATAACAGCAAAGACATTAGGAAGATGAAAAAGCTAAAAAGTTTTTTTTATTAAAACAAAGAAATGGTTAAGAAGCTCCTGGTAAATGATTATAAAAAATTTAACAATATTAAAAATATGTTTACTCTTTCTGACCCCAATCTAAGTTCAGATTTAAAATGATTCAAAAATTATTTTATAATCTGCTTTGCCTCAGGTACAGTAGGTATGTCATGTGGGACTCTGCATGGGTTCCTAAATGCATAGTGGTGGTGCATTTGTATTGAAAGTACCCATTCGAGTCACCTGGAGCCCTATGTACCAGACCAACATAAAAAGGTGAAAAAAGAGAGGGATGGAAAGCAGTTCAAAAACATTGAAGACAAAACTCTAGTATCTCAAAGGTCAACGGAAAAACTGAAAGCATGTTTCTCTGTTTCTTCTGGCTAACAATTCTCTAACCCTAGATAGTACAGTGAAACGTCGGATTGCGAGTAACGTGGTTTGCACGTAAGACGAGCAAAGATTTTTAATAAATTTTGACTTTGAAAACGAATAAGTATTGGTTAACGAATACCAAGCATCATGTATCACGCGTGTTTCTTGTTTTGACGGCGAGCTTCACATGATCACAACTGAGCCAACGTTTTTTTTCTCTCTTGCGCTGCGGAATTGTGGGTAATTGTCTCCTCTGCTGGGTCTTAGTGCGCGTCTCTTACTGGTTTAATCAACATCCGTGCACGTGTGTACTATTTACTATAACACTGACGACGTGTGTGCGTGTAAAACATATTTTATTTTGTGTCTGTATGCATGCGCGTGTAAAGCAAAAGCAAGTCTCATAAGAGAGATAAAAAATGTATTTTCCATCTATGCTCAAGGCTCAGCCTGCTCTGTGTCTGTGTGCACACGTATCATTGGACACCATGCCACACACACACACACCCCTCCTACTCTTTCACTCTGAAACACTGCTCTGTCGCAATTCTTTTCAAATGTAAAGTGCAGGTTAATTTGTTTTATTTTTATTCTTATTTTTTCTCCCTAAGTGAGTCGTGTCCAATTCCTCCCCGTCACTAAGGGGCTCCCACATTAAGGCTACTACTACCACTTAGCAGTGATTCCGTTAGTGTGTCGCTCAATCAAATGTCATTAGAGAGATTTCTTGTTTATTTTTCCGATAAAACAGTGTTTCCGTTGTGTTCGTCCGTGTGTGTGAAAAGAGTGGAGGAAGGGTAACTGTGTAAGATGAGAAGGGGGAGAGGGGAGCTTACTTTATATTCACACACACACACACACACACACACACACACACACACTTACACAGTCCCTGCGCGCACAACCCGAAACACTTTATTTGTACTTTTTTTTTTAAAGATAAAGTGCAGCTTAATTTGTTTTATTTTTACTTTATATTCTGTGTTAATTATTTTTATGTATTTATTTTTTGGGGGCTTTTTTTGACAATTTTTCCCATTATTTCTTATGGGAAAATTTTATTTGGTTTACGAGTGTTTTGGAATACGAACCCACTTCCAGAATGAATTATGCTCGTAATTCAAGGTTCCACTGTACTAGGAATAACTAACAGCAATGTTTGTGGAACATAAGAGTGGTCATTACTGGACGTAAAGTAGAAGAGGAAACAAGATATTGATCATGTCAGTATATTGTACTTTGTACAAATTAGACAAAAATTTTTCATTCAGTTCAAAAAGTGTGAGAAAATATGCAGAAATTATAATTACCAGTTTGTCCCCGATGAGCAAGCGGGGGAGATGACAATTGGAAGTAACTTTGCGGTACATCTTTTTTAACCCCAAATGAAAATTTGCAGGTGAAACCCAAGGCACAATTTAAGAAAAGGCAGTCAGTGTAACACGGCCACCGCGCAAAGGGCAAGTCGGCAGATGACTAGGCAGATTTATAGACAGGCAGAGCAGCGGACGGCCGTGGTTGCTAGGCAACCCCGGCATGTTGCCAATCAGAGTAGACGCGCTACACCTGTCCGGAATGTTATTCAAACCCCCAGAAACCAGCACACAATGTGCAAACATTAGATAGCACCACGTATTAGAGCGTTGCTCTGGTATAGGGAAAAAACACCTTGCACAGTTACATGTAAATACTAAATTATCTCAAATGCATACAGATACCTTTGCAATAATATTATTATTATTTTTTTTTTTCCCCTCTCCTTTTTCTCCTCTTCCTATATTTTATATTATATGTTTATGTAAAGTTGGGGAACACAGGTCTAAGAATTTCATTACGGTAATGATGC